>JAENRP010000245.1:0-32933 GCA_024741835.1 Diplocarpon mali
ACTTTATATTATTTTAAAGGTAATATTATAAAAATTAACTTTTAAGCCAGACCTATAAGTAGATTCCTTTAAAGAAAGTGCACTTTCCGCTTTAATATAATTAAATAAGAATAGGAAGAATAATTAGACTCTTAAGCTAGGATTGCAAATGAAATTCGCGAAAATGACTTTTAAGCTAAGACTATAGGTAGAATGCAATATATCTTCGAAAATAACTCTTAAGCTAAGATTATAAATGAATTTAGTAGAAATGACTCTTAAGTTAAAACTATAAGTAGATTCTATAGATTTGCTAATAATAACTCTTAAGCTAAGATCGCAAGTGAAATTCGCAGAAATAACTCTTAAGCTAGGATTGCAAGTAAACTTCGCAGATTCGTTAAAAACGACTCTTAAGCTAGGACCGCGAGTGGATCTCGCTATTTTTAAGAAATCGACTCTTAAGCTAGGCTCGCAATTAGAAAACAGCAAAACCTCGAACTGCTATTACTATTCCTTTTTAATTGCCAATAATAAAGTATCGATTAATAATAGACTATTAAAGCTATTAAAAGTCGAAAGCCTATTAAAGTATTAGCTAATTTATAAAATATTTACGCATTTAAGGCTAAAGAAATTAAAAGGCTTATATAAGGTCTTAACTTTAAAATAAAAGATCTAAGTATTAAAGGATCGCTTAGTATATTGAATTTGCAAATTAATAAAACTTTAAAATTAGACGCAAACTAAGCTTAATCTATAAAAAGATTTAATACTAGCGCTAATATCTATTAATACTATTAGACTATTTATAACTTTAATTAAAGGAAATAATTGGTTTTTTTAAATAGTAGATAACTCTACTTAATAAATATAGATTATTTATATTAAGATTAAATCTAAGTTTATAAAAAAGTTAGAAATTTAAAAAGTGATAAAGGAACGCTAGACTTAATTAAAGCTAATAGCTGTTAAGTCTAATAATATATTAAAGATTAAGTCAAAGCTTAATAAATAGGTAAAATAAGAAGTTTATTATAAACCAATTATAATATATAAAGGTTCTTATTAGAATAGCATTACTAAGCGAAGCATTTAATAAGTAGAGATTAACTATCGCGCTCTATTATAAGATGCTAACTTACTATTAGAATTCTAGGACCTTATAGTTAAGGTAGACGCATACTTATAAAATAGAATAAGTAATAGATTAATAGTTAATAGCATTCGAATATCGCCTTATAAGGCATATTTCGAAGAAAAACTAAGCTTAGACTATATCTGCGTCTTTAAAAGCGTCTGCTACTCTTATATTAGCCTAAAGTCCTAGCCTATAGGTATAAAAAGTAAAAAGCTAATAGACTAAGGTAAAGAGTATATATTTATTAAATATATTAAATAGATAATAAAGTAATAGATAATATATGCATTAGATCTAAAGTAAGTAATTATATCCTTAATAATTAAGTTCGATAAATCTTAAAATAAAAGGGAGTTATTATTAAAGCTTTATATACTTAGAGATTCGCAAGGTATACTACTTAATAGTAATACTATTAAGCCAAATTAATAACCCCTTTCTCTTAGCTTAAGTATATTAAGCGTACCTGCTAATTAATAACCTACTAGTCGCCTAAAGGCCAAATAGACTATTCCTATTGTTTGCAAACTGCTTAAAGTATAAAATAACTTTAATATTATTATCCTTTTAATTAAAGTAACTATAGTAAAGGATATTCTTAAACTAGGTATAAGTAATAATAAGCCTCTACTATTAAAAAGCGGTTCCTTGAATGATAAGCCTACGAAACCTATAGCCGAACCTACGCCTTTAAAGAGGAATAAAGATTTAGAATTAGAAAATACCTTAGATAAACGTAAGTTTAAGTATATCTAAGCTATAATAGCATATAGGATCTATAAGCTTAAACTTTAATAGAGCTTTAATAAAGATAATGTATTCCTAGCCGCTAAGAGGATAATGAAAATCTCTCTTTTAAAGATATATAATAAAGCTATTAATAACTTAGAGAATAAAGTAATATAGAATAAGGCAATTCAAAAGGAGATAAGCTCTCTTACTATTAATAGTATATAAATAGAGGAACTAATACTAAAGGACGTAAACCTAGTATTAATAAAGTAAGTCTTTATAATTAAAATATATATAAATAAGACCTTAAAACGTTATAAGGTAAGGCTTATAGCTAAAGGCTTCTTTTAATAGTATAAAGAAGACTACTTTAATATATTTACCCTTATAGTTTATATAAATACCCTTTGTATATTTATAGTAATAGTAGCCGCTAAGGACTTTAAATACAGATAGTATAATATTAAAAATGCATTTACTAAAGCGACTATAAAGGAACGGATTTTTCTCTTCTAACCTAACGGTATTCTTATATGCAATAGCCACTTTCTTTATATACTCTGCAGTATCTATAGGCTTAAGTAATCAGCCTATAATTAAAACCTCTTATATAGCTCTACTTTAGTAGAAATAGGATTCGTTTAAAGCCTAGCTAACCCTTATTTATTTACCTATGCTAAGCGTAGAATTAAGTTGCTATTATATATCGATGATATTATTATAGCTATAAAAACAACTACTTAATTAGATTGGTTCTTTATAACTATTTAAAAACGTTTTAATACTAAGGATTTAAAGGGAATTTATAAGATCCTTAGCATCTGCGTTATAAGGAACCGCTTTATTTAAGAACTCTAGTTAAATTAAGAGTAGTATATTAAGAAGATCCTAGACTAAATAGGACTTTCTACTTATGCTCCTAACTTTAAGCCAAAGCGTACTCTAATTAAAGGAAAGTATAATAAGTTAATGCCTACTAATAAAAATAAGTAAAGAAGAGATTTAAAGAAGTACTAATAAGATATTAGAGCGATTATATATACTATAGTATATATAAGATCAGATATCGCCTTTATTATTAAGTAACTTAGTTAAAACTTAAAGGATCTAACGATTTGATATAAAAACGCAGTTAAGCGATTTAAAAGATACCTTTAATTAATAATTATATAAAAGGTAAGATATAGACTAACGAAATATATAAGTATAAAGCTTAAGGTATATACTAATTCTAATTAGGCAAATATAAAAGGTTGGAAAAGTATATCTAAAAGCGTAGTAGTACTATATAGTAGACCTATATTATAAGGAAGTAAGAAGTAGAAATCAGTAGCTACTATAAGCACTAAGGCCGAATATATATTAATATTATCTAATTATAAGTAAGAATTATAGATCGCTTAAGTTTTAAAAGATATAGGTTTCGCTAAGTATATTAAATAAGATAGGAATTATATTAATCTTTAAATAGATAATATAAAGGTAATTGTACTTATAAAGAATCTATACTTATATAAGTGATTAAAATATTTTAATATTACTTACTACTTTATTTATAACCTTATTATAAAGAATAAGTCATCGATCACTTATATTTTAACTAATTGAATAGTAGCAAATGGATTTATAAAGCTATTTATTAGGCTTAAGTGAGTCGGCGCAGTAGGTAATGGAAACTTCTAAAGGTCGATAGTCGATATATTAATAAGAGTTAGGGAAGGAAGGTTACCCCTTTCTTCCCTATAGCTATATACGTGTTAATATCCTACTAACTAAGCAGTAGGGTCATATGATAATACATTAGAGTGATAGCTATATCACTTATCTTAATACCTCTACTCAGACCTTACTCTAATTGACCTGCAGTTAGGAAAATAATAACTATCCTTTTGCGCTAATCTAACTCTTAAGTATCTCTTTAGATTAAAAATAATCAATTAATAGTAACCTCTATTAAAATCACTAAATTCCACTTGCAAAGTAGGACTAGGAGTCAATTTTTCTTAAAAGTGTTCCTTTATAAGACTATATGACTTAACTCGCAGTCTAGGCCTAGGAGTCGATCTAAAAACTTTCCTCTATAAGACTATATGACCTAACTCGCAAGGCGGGCCTAGGAGTCGTCCTTAAGCCTGCTAAGCCCCTACTGTCTTTTATAACCTTAGCATATCTTTAAACGCTTCGAACTTTGCAACTATCTCTAATAGCTTTGTAAATCCATCTACTACTATTCGATCAGTTAGGACATAGGTAATCGACAACTTGTTCTTTGTAATAAGGTTGCGGATGAAGTAGTAAGCAATATCGATGTATTTCGATCGCTTATATAAGTGTTGTGACGGCGGAAGCAAAGCACAAGTTGATAAAGTCACTGAGATCAAGGCTGCCAAATCGTATAGAATTCAAAGCTAAGGAGTATATACAAAGTAGCAAACCTCTCCCTTAATATGCCTCCTTAGCCTAAGACTTAGAAAGGTCGATTTCTACCAACTACTTATATTCTGCCTATTAAAGGAAAGGTATAACTATAAGACGTCGTATCTACTGTATTAGTTGTAGGTGCTTTGACAGTTCCTTAATACGACTGTGATATTACCCCCCCCTCTTAAGAAGCAAGGTGCCCTTATCTCGACCTACTCTTAGATAAAGTCGTATATAATCCTATTTTCAGCCCTATTAACAAAGCCCTTTATCTTTTCGTTTGCTGGATCCCCTTCTAATCGGATAGTCTCGATAGCGGTCTCGACTAGTTTATTAAGATTATTAAACGCACTAATTAGCTTTCGATCGCAAGGGTCTTTAAGATCGCGATATTATTATTAATTTTCGCGTATTTGCTTTAGCTAATCTATCTGATTCGACTTTTGGCGTTTGGCAAGGGTGCTGGCAGTAGTAGTAAGGGTAGCCTTCCTCTTTTATATAACAGTATAAGTAGCGACTTGCCGTTATAGCTTATTGTTCTCGTTTTGCAATATCTTAAGCTTTAGCTCGTCCTCCTCTACTTTAGCTCATAGGGTCTTTAATTTGCGAGATTATTTATTAAGATCGTTATATAGGCGATTGAACTCGACTGCCTTAAATAGTATGATAAAGACTATATAGCCACCTTGTATAAAAGTTCCTCCTTTAGCCTCGATCTTTGCAACCACCTTATTGATATTAGCAGGCAAGCGTTTCTTGCTTTGCGCAGCTTTTACAACTATCTTCTAGATGCGCTATTCAAATGCTCTAAATCTAATAGGCCTTAGGTTGACCTACGTCTTGCCTTAGTTGGAGATGTTTTAGCATAACTATCTTTAAAGGTTATTCTTCAATAGCCTCAACTTACTAGGTTGCGACTCTCGAATTATTACGCTATCCTTTCTCTTTATTAGCGTGCTATCCCTCTTTATCTTAATAGGCGTAGGTCGGTCGTCTTTATCGTTTTCGTTCTTTAACTTATCGCAGAGCCAATTGAGAGGAACCTTCTTACTAAAGGTAGCGCTATTTCTAAATAGGAGGGGGGTCGGTAATAGTAAGGCGATAGGTTTATTATCTTCATCTATAAATAGGAGGGGCGTCGGTAACGGCAAGGCCGCAGGTTCGTCGTCTTTATCGCTCTCAGATTCGCTATTTATATCACTTATAGCTAAAGGGAAAGAGGTATTTCTAGCTAGCCTAATTAGCATTATAGGTTGGTCGTCTATCAGCTATTAGGCAAGGGCAGCCTATACAAGGTCCTCCTCTATTAAAAAGGCCATAGCGTTATCGACTCCAATTATAGAATCGTCTTATATATTAAAGGAGTCGGCCAAGGGAATAGCAAGCGTAATAGTCTTATCGTTAAAGGAAAGAGGGTTATTCGTTAGTTCGCTTATAGTAGTAGTTGGTCGAGTAGTTCGGTTCAATAATATAGTATATAATAGTAGGGCGGTAGGTTAAAAGAGCGAGTTGATTAATTTATAAAAGCAAAGCGAAGGTAGTAGGGAGGAGAAGTATTTATAAGAGAATAGATCTAGGCAGAAGTACTAGTATAGAACTTAGAACAAAGGAATAGAATAGTATAGAATAGTAAGTAGTAATGCGGTAAATTATAAGAATAGTTCAAAGGGAGGGTAGTCTTTATTATACGTTTTAAATAGGTGCATTAGCGTCTAGCGCTTTTATTCCTAGTCTTTATTAGGGTTGAATCGTTAAAAGGGTATCTACTATCATCGCTAGCGCGTTTAGTAATAACCTTTGTTCTTAAGGATATTATCTAATAGATAGTCTAAGTCGAGTTCATCTTTAAAGGCGGCTTCTAGCTAGGTCTGCAATCTCGCCAGGGGCTTAAGGGCGTCGGGATAGTCAGAGTAGAACTTTTTAAATAGTATAGCCGCGTTCTTAAAGTTGCTAGCAGGGTACTATTAATTGTTAGGATCCTATCCTATTTAGCTGACTTTATAATAGAGTTGCTTTTGCTATATATTAGTATCGTGTAGAATGGGCGGAGTCTCCACTTATTCTGAAGACCCTCTACGTGACTCTGCTAAGTCATAGACTCTCCCTTTTCTTTCCGAAGTCTCCTTACTATATATATACTAGAGAATAATACAATTAATTATCTTCTCCTACTTCTGTAAGCCTCTTAAGCGACCTAATGAAGGCCCTCCAGCCGATCGTACTATAGTTATAAGCCTTATAAGTACTTTAATATGCTTTCTCTTTATATGCAACTGGCTAAAGGGCCTTTTGAGCTCTTAACCGACTTTTCGAGTATTTATAATAACTCGAAGGACCTTTATTTTTAATTAATAAATCTCTATTTTCTAATCGAACCTTATTTGCAAACTCTATTTATATACTTAACCTTTTTCACTAGACTCTATTTAATATATCTAACGCTTTAAGCATCTTTAAGCCTTGCTTTAATACTTTTGCCTCTTAAGTAAAATAGTTTAGTAAATATATATTCTTTGCTAAGCTCTATAATATTACTATTTTTACCGATCTAAGACTCCTATTTAAGTCAATTATAGAGACTGAGCCTTAAGCTCCCTTTATATAAGAGCTTAAGGAATTGGAAACGGCCAACCTTTGCATAGTATATGCGAGGTTATATAAAGAGTATATAGCTACTTTAGCCGAATAGATTTACGCCCGCTTTCCCTTAAGAGATCTATCAAAAGCTCTTTTTCTATAGGCTTCTTATAAAGATATTAAGGACGAATATAAAATCCTAATAAAAGAGCACCTTATGCGCAAAGAGACTTAGAAGACCTAATGCAAATACTATAAACTACTATTAGAATAGGTCTTTAAGACTATTAATAAAACGCTTTTAGCTTTTGCGATAGCTTAAGCTTAAATCCAAGCTAAGAAGCTCTCCTCTTTAATACTTAATAGAAATACTCCTATAAGTAGAACTATTGCTAACGACTTATATATTAATTTGGTAAACTAGCAACTCTTACTCTAAGGCCTAGTATTTATTTTAAAGTATGATATTGCGCCTTTTGATAAGGCTATTCAGTCTTAAATAAGGCTTTAGTACTATAATATACTATACTAAGATAAGACTAAAAGAACTAATACTTAATAGTAGATCTAAGAGTAGCAGGAGGCATACCGTCTAATAGAATAATATAGTCTTCCTAAGATTAAAGGGAGATTAGGAGTAACTGACTTTTTAGACTTAATTATAATAAAGATTAATCCGAATTAAGCGATTCGCTTAAAGGAGGAAATAATTATTAATAAGCAAATAGGAACCCTATATAAGTATAACCTAATGCAATTAAGCTGCGCCTTAGTAGGCATTGAATCTAATAGAGCGATTGATAATAAAGGGCTAGCAGTTTTTATTATTTGAAAGTCTTTCTTAAATGCCAAAACCCCTTTGCAGGCTTTAGTAAGCAGCTCTCGAAATCGCTCTATAAGCTTTAGAAGGGAGATTAGGCCTAAGTGCCCTTGTAAAGGCTCTACTAATTACTATTAGAAGCCTTAGGACTATCGGAAACTATTATATATTATAAATAGGCGTAAGGAAAATATAAAGGCTCTTCTTTTACAAGAGGAGGTCTTATAAATATAAAAGGCGTTAAATGCAAAAGATTAGTTCAAGGGTCTTTAAGCATAGCTTAAAGAGAATAATATTGCAGTAATAGCAATTGATAAATTTAAAGGAAAGGCTTTAGCCTTTAAGGAGGATAGTTTAAGTAAAAGGGAAAACTTACTAGTCTTTATAATAATAGATCCCTTTGCCTTCGACGCTTTTGAAGAATTGTTTAATATCTATTACCTCTTTAAGCTAGAACGCTACTTGCTCTCCTTAAGTACGCTTCTTAATAATTGCGCAGCTACTTATATTATTAATTCGAAGGATTTACTTATCGCAGGCACCTTTAAGCCTTCTAGCGACTTGTAGTAATATATTAAAGTAGGTACCTTAAGACTCCTAATTATTAAAAGAGGTAATAGATATATAGTAGACTCTCTTTTATAGTATAATAGCTCTCTTATAAGGATAATACTACGCAATATTGCTATTATAAAGGAGTTTACTACTAATATTATCTTAAAGAGGCTCCTTGCAAATAAGGGTTTTTAATACTCTAAGGTAGACTTTACTTTGCGCTTTAAGAGTATTATAGATTCTATAAAGCGAGCTTAATTAAAGCGTTACTATAATCTCGTTTTTTTAAATATAAGCCTATTAACTATTTGGATCTCTTAAATATACTTTAATATAACTTCTCTACTTTAATAGCGTTTCCTATAGCTGAGATAACGCTTTATAATAGGTTTTAGTCTAGCTATACGCTTACTAAGGTATAGGATAATAACGCATATATATAGTACCTTTGCGCTAGCCACTTAAGTGCAAAGGCTTTCTAAGCGCTAGTCAAGTGCGCTAGGGGAGTAAAGATCAAGGGAATATAGAGGCTAGAGTGCCCTATATGCGTAGTAGCGTTTGCTAAGCAAGTTATTTCTTATACTACTTTTAAGAACTAATCTCTAAGGCCCTTCTTTAAGATCTCTTAAGATCTCTTTAACTTTTTAAATAACTTATATAATAGTTGCTTATAGGTTCTTTTAATTAAGGATAAGTATAGCAGTATACTTTAGACATTCTTATTAAGATCAAAGGGTAGAGATATAGTTATAAAGGTCCTTTAGGCCTTTGAAGTATAGGTAAAACGCTAATATAGGCTTTCTTTTTACAAAATTAGGCAAGATAATAATACTTTAGTAATCTTCTTAAGAGAAGACTCTTTTATAGAATACTAAAGATAGGTAAAAGAGGAGGGAATCGATTTAAAGCTTACTCCTACTTATATATACCAACTTAATAGAGGCGCAGAGTAAGTAAGAAGGGAGTTAATTAAACGCTTTATTAAAATAAGGATTTACGCTAGGCTTTTAGCAAGCCTTTAGCCAGAAGTTATAAAGGCTACTATATACTTTTATAATATCTCCTTACTTACTAGGAAGAAGATGATCTTATTAAATAAGGCTCTTTATAGTTAGTTTAAGTAGTATTTTCAATTTTATAAGCTGCTACTTATTAAGTAGATAATAGCAAGCTTAAAGCCTAACTAAAGTCGCATTTATATATATAGCGCTTGCGTATACCCTTTAATTAAAGAGAGGGAGGCGGGAAGGGATTGCCGAACCTTTAAAATTGAATTATAAGAGCACTTAGGTTACTTAGTTAAATATATTACCTTTAATATTTATAGAATCTAAGTTCTTATACTCTAGCGAGTAATAATAATTTATAATATCGAATTCGATAAGTCTTTCTTTTATAGTTTAAAAGCTAAGCGCGCAAACCCTATATTGCGCTAGGAACTTAAGACGACCTTTTAATTGATTAAAAAGGGAAAGGGAGCTTAGGACGCTAAGTTCGAAGGCATTTTTAAAGAATTAGAGCTTATTATAAGGCTAAACGCAATCGCCATAGAAGAAGCTACTATATAAGAAGAGCCTGCATTATAGACTGACGCTATTCTATAGCCTTTAACTAATAATATAAAAGGCCTTAACTTAAATCCAAATTCTTTAAGAGACCTGCTTAGAAACTTAAAGGTAGAAGTAAGCGAATTAGAAGCTACTTTGCCAGTCTTTAAAAAGGCAAATGGCAATTAAAGCTTAAGGGTGATAATTTCTTATAGAAGCCTTATTAAAGAAGGAACTATAGATAACTTTAAGAGAGTCTTTAGAGATAAGTTCTATAAAGCGATCGGCAGATCTTTAGCTACTATTTTATATAAGAATAGAGATAGCTTAAGGGCTTTAAGATAAAGTCTTTAATTATAAAAGCAAGCTTTAGTAAACTCTAATAAAAGGCTAAAGGCACTATTACTAAGATCTAAGAGAAGCTTTAATAGTCTTATAAGAAGCGATTTAATAAAAGGAGCAGGCTTTAATAATATAATACCTTAAGTTATAATACTAGCTTAAAGACTTTAGGCTTAGGAGATAGAGCTACCTAGACTCTTAAAGGAACCTTTAGTAATAATAAAAATAAAAGAGGAGACTTATAGAGAAAAGCGTAAGGAGGAATTCCCTCTTTTTAAGCAAAAGAGGATAAGACGCTTAAGCATTAAGTAATAGGAGACTTCAAAAGTATATACTACTATTTTAAAGTATATGCTTTCTTAAAGCAATATTAATTTACCTTACTCTTTATATATATAAGAATTTATATCAACTTTTTAAGTGAACGAATAGATAAGGGAGGATAGGAAGGACTATTTGATAGTTTATATAGTTATTAAAGCTGCAGTTAATAGTTAGGCAAAGGATAAAGCGCAGTCTCTTAACCGCCTATAGTATTAAGGCTCTCTGCTAAAGCCTTTAAAAGGATAGCTAGACTTAAAGAAGTACCCTTTTAACAAACGATTTAAGAAAGGAGGGCATTAGGAGATTAGAAATCTAGAATCTCAAAGTTGCTAAAGAATTATATAAAGGGACTATTTAAAGCTTTTGCTAATACTATTAAAATGGGTTTTTACTTATAAAGTTAATAGCTTTAGCGAGCTTTTAAGTGCTGATTATAGCTAGTTATGCAAAGGGATCTTTAAGATAAAGCTTCAATTTTCTCAACCTATATAGCTACGCTTATAGTAAGGTCTTTTAAGGTACTAATAGCGCTTATTATATACTTTAATATAAAAGTAAAGTAGTTTAATGTTATTAATGCGTTTGTTAACGCTCCTAAAGACCTAAAGAGTGCTTTAGTCATATGCTTCCTATTAAATGGCTTTAAGCGCCTTAGTATAGTAGTAGAATTAGACCGCGCGCTCTATAGGCTAAAAGACTCTTTAGCGCTATAGTATAAGAACTTCGCAGAAATGCTCAAAGGCCTTCAACTCGAGCTACTAGGCGAGGAGCCTTATATTTTTATAATAAAGGATCGTATAGTCTTTATAGCGTTTTATATTAATGATATTTAAGTATTATATAAGGCCTTTAACCTAAATTAAGCGACTTATTTAATTAAAGACCTAAAGAGAGCATATAAGCTTACTATTATAGGAGATATCTCTTAATTCCTTAAAGTAAGGATTATTTAAAATAAGAAAGTAAAGAGGATCTCCTTAGTTTATAATACCTATATTAAGAAGATCGCTTAAAAGTTCGGAGCTAATATAAGGAAAGTGCCTAATACTCTATTGCTAAAGAAGGAGTTTATTAAGAACTTAGGATAAGCTTCCTTAGAAAAGGTAAAGGAGTACTAAGAGAAAATAGGCTTTATTCTTTATATAGCGATTATAATACGCTTAAACGTTGCGTTCGCAGCCTTTTAATTATCTTTCTTCTTAATTAATCTAAGCTTTAAGTACCTCTTAGCCGCGGACTAGACGCTTCAATACCTATATAGTATATACTTCTTAGGAATTGCCTATAGCTTTAAGGCTAGGGAATACCAACTGGTTGCATCTTTAGATACTTCTTTCGGAGATAATCGAAAGACCCGCAGATCCTCTTAAGGATACGTCTTCTTCTTATTTAAAGGACCGATTATTTAGAAAGCGAATCGCCAAGCGACTGTTACGCTCTTTTCTATTAAAGTAGAACTCTATAGTATAGTTTTTATTACAAAGGAGATAATGGCTATAAAACGCCTCTTTAAGGAGATTCGCATAGACTTCCTCTTTAAATGGAATATATATTGCAATAACTAATAGACTATTCGGCTAATTGTTATAAAGAATAAGAAGATCAAGATAAGCTTCCGATATATCGAAATTAGTAATATATAGATCCGCTAAGAGTATTAGAAAGGAAGCTTTTAGATAATCTACCTCCCTATTAAGGAGATATACATAGATAGGCTTACTAAGAACCTAGACCGCTAGAAGTTTAAGAGCTTTATTCGTTTATTAAACCTCTAGAGCTTTTAAACAATCGTTTAGCAACTCGCACTTGCTAGTGAGTAGTCACTTATTACTAGGAGACTTATACTTACGAGCTCTTACTCTCTTATAGTCATATTCATTTGTTTTCTCTTACTTTGCAGGGGCGGCCGGGGCTACGACGAGCAGGAGTTCCTTCTATATTTAAAAATTATTAGTATAAAGACGATATTTTTAAATGATAAAGGAGGGTTATTTTTAGAAGAAGGGAAGGAGAACCTCTGTAATGGAAATACTCTATAGGAAGCCTAATAGAGCACTAGCGTAGAATCGCGAAGATTCTTAAGAGCGCTTATTGCCTATGGCGACCCTTCTCGTTCTAAAAGGAACGACCTTTAAAGGGGCAGTACGTGAGATAGAGCCTCTTTTCTTTATAACTGCTATTCTTTCTTTTATTTTATTTATATAGCTAAGCGATTCTAGGAGCATCGCCTAACTAAGGGGTATATTGTATAAAATGGGCGGAGTCTCCACTTATTCTAAAGACCCTCTATATGACTCTGCTGAGTCATAGACTCTCCCTTTTCTTTCCGAAGTCTCCTTACCATATATACACTAGAGAACAATACAATCAATCATCTTCCCTTACTTCTGCGAGCCTCCTAAGCGACCCAATGAAGGCCCTCCAGCCGACCGCACCATAATTAGATCCTAAGATTTGGTCGACTTCCTATTTCAGATAGGTATTAATAATAGTAAGATCTGCCGGTAGGTTAATCTACCTAGGCAAGGGGTTATTAGCGGCTCTCCTTAATCTGTCGGCGTAGAAGACGTTATATATTCGATAGGATAGGGGTAGGTCTACCTTATAAGAGTAGTAGACTAGGCTAATGATTTTAAAAGGGCCTATAATAGGAAAGTCGAGTTTATCAGAGGGTTAGTCTATTTTCCAAGCTCTCTTTATAATATATACTAGGTCTCCTAGGCCGAAGTCGGGTTAGTATCGCTTTTTATTTGCTTATTTGGATTATCTCTTCTAAGCTATTAATATAGATTCTTAAGTAAATTGGACTGCTTTATCGATTCTTTTGGCCTATGCTTGCGCTTTTTCTCTATTTAGCTTCTCCTAAGTATTTAAGTGCTTAGTAGTATAAGCGGTCTAGTCAAAATCCAAGCAGGGTTTATAGCTATAATCGACTATAGAAAGGGAGAGGCCAGTTGACTCATTTAGGCAAGCGGCGCCGGCGGCGTCTATAGCAAGGAGTAAGTCGGCCTAATTGTCCTAGAAGTAGTTGATAAAAGGGCATAGTTATATATCGATTATCTAATTAATAATCTTAGTCTATCCGTCTATTTAAGTGTATTTAAAGGTCGATAGCTAGAGCTTAACCTATACTAGTATTAATAATTTATTTATAAAGTCGAAGATAAACTAAGGTCCTTAGTCGCTAGTAATAGTAAGAGGGCTCCTTTTAAACCTTTAAATGTATTAGTAAAACAAGGAGGCGGCGGTCTGCGCAGTAGCCTTCTTTATTATTAGTAGGCAGATATGCCATTTAAAGAGTCGGTCAATTATAATAAATATAGTATCGCAGCTATTACTAATTGATTTAGGAGTATAGAAGTCTATAGATAAGTCGTCCTATATATATAAGAGGATAGGCAATAGTTTAAGGAGTCCTAGCGTCTTATCTTAAGGTTTATATAAACGTCGGCAGTTGTAATAGTTAGCGATATCCCCCTTTATATTATAGCAGTATATAGGCCACTAGTAGTAATATTAAAGGAACTATATAGTCTTAGTTCTTTTAAGGTAAGCTATTAATATACTATTATAGATTTA
This sequence comes from Diplocarpon mali, assembly GCA_024741835.1. Classification (NCBI taxonomy): domain Eukaryota; kingdom Fungi; phylum Ascomycota; class Leotiomycetes; order Helotiales; family Drepanopezizaceae; genus Diplocarpon; species Diplocarpon mali. The sequence continues at coordinate 14,018 of JAENRP010000245.1, forward strand.
GTAGAGTAGGCAGGTGCAGAGATTGTCCGATTCTTTAGGAACTATTAGCCTTCTATTATATAAGAGTAGTCTATCCTCTAATAGGGTCTAAGGAGTCTCTTTTTTAAAAGCTTTCTCTTGCTTTAATTGTAGCAACTTATAAGTCCAGTTAGCGTTAAGGACTTCTTCTATTATCCGGAAATTGTTAATAGAAGAGTAGTTCTTAAGTGCCGTAGGGTCGACTAAAGCTATTATAAGATAATCCTAAAAAATACTAGCTAGGTTAAAAAGCTATCGGGTTCTCTCGGCTTCTTTTGCAGCTTTCTAAGTAGGCGTGAGTTTATCTTTCTATAATAGTATATCAGCTATTATATTCTCCTTTCTAAGGCGATAGGTGATCTAGTAATTATATCTAAAGAGTATATCTATCTATTGGATTTATTATTTATTAAAGAGTTTTTTAGTTCTAAAGTACTCTAAAGCCTTATAATCGGTAATTATTAAGAAGCTTAATATACTTTATAACTCTACGTCTTATTCCTTTAAAGCTAGTATAACCGCTAGTATCTCTTTATTATAGATTTCGTAATATGATTCGGCATTCTGCAATCCTTTAAAGAAGAAGGCAATAGGGTGCTATTATTTATCGTTCTTATCTTTTTAATTAAGTACTCCGGCTGCCGCTAGATCTAAGTAGTTAATCTTAATCCTTATTAATTGGTAGTTTTTAAAGTATAATAAAGTAGGAGCAATTAGTAGCCGCTTCTTTAATTATTCGAATGCATCCTATTATTCCTTAATTAAGGCGAATATCAGGCTAGTATCCTTTATTATAAGCTGATTAAAGGGGCGCGCAATTCGACCGTAGGCCTTGATAAATCTCTAATAAAAGTTGCAGAATCCTAAGAACGACTATACCTATTTCTTTATTAATAAAGAGGTCTATTCTTTAATAACCTTAACCTTAGTAGGGTCGACTTATACTCTTTAATTAATAATAATAAACCCTAGGAATCTAATACTAATGACTTCAAATTCGCACTTTTTAATATCGACCTATAGGCCAGCTTTATATAGTCTTTCTAAGACCTATTTAATATAGCATTAATACTCTTCCTTAGTTTTCGAAAAGATTAAGATATTATTAATATATATAAAGTAAAAGTTATTTAAATATTCTATTAGTATAGTATTAATATACTGCTAAAAGGTAGCTAGGCTATTATATAATCTAAAGGGGAGTACTACTAATTCAAAAGAGCTATACCTCATCCTAAAGGCTACCTATATTATAAAATCAGGGTCTATTAGGATGCGATAGAATGTATAGCAGACATTGAGCTTTATAAAGAGTATTGCATTCCTAAGTCGGTTAAGGGTTTCTATAATTAAAAGGAGAGGGTACTGGTCTTTTTTAATAAGTCTATTCAATTCTTAATAGTTAATATAGAACCGCAAGCTGCCTTTAGGTTTCTTTATAAATAGGACAGGCGATAAGAAGGCAGTATTAGATAGTTATATAATTCTTTCTTTAAGTTATTTATAAGGTATTCCTTTATTTTCTTAAGTTCGGGCTTGCTTATTTTATATAAGTAGGCGGTTTTTATTATTAGTAGTAGTCCTTTGAACTCGATCTTATAATTGATTAATCGCAATAGAGGTAGCGTATTCGCGGCGCTTTTGGAAAAGTATATAACTAGGTTATAGAAGAAGGGTAGTAACTTGGCGCGTAACTTATAGGCCTCCTAAGGTCCTAAAGCATTATACTCACTAAGCGCGTTAGGTTCTTCCTCTTCTATTGCATAAATCGGGGTCTAATCCATTTTTAAGTTTAGTAGGCGAATAATAGCTTTGTATTAAGTTTAGATATAAGGGGTTCTCCTATCTCTTTTTTTAAAGAGGTGATCTAATTCTATAAGCGTAACCGACCTAATCTTAGTATTAATCTAATAGAGGCTAACTTTAAAGGCTGGCCTTAAGATTATCAATATATCTATACTTATTGGTTAAAGGGTATTAATATTAAGTTCCTCTTTTTATTACTTATAATTAGTAAGGCAGGTATCAAAGTCTTATATCAGCATATCCTTAGACTTAGTCGGAGGGTCTTTAAGAGCTTTCGGCGGTCTAAGGATACTAGTCTTATTAAGCTATCGCTAGTCTTTCTAGTCGGCGTCCTATTAATCCAATTGATAAATATTAGGCTAATATAGCTTCTTCCTTTTACAATTGATAATTATATCTTATTCAGCTAGCTACTTGCGACCTAAGATCATATTGTATAAGCCTAAGTCGGCGGCTAAGAAGAACTATCCTTTGAAGTTGTATTTATCGATTGTAATATCTATTTATATATCCTATTGAATAGCCTTGCTAGGTTGTCTATTAAATCCTTGCAAGGGGATCGGTCTCTTAAGGTAGTAAGTCGGTAGCTTTAGCTATATAATTAAAGAAGGGAGTATCTTGCGATTAATAATTCTTAAGGCATTAGCCCTATAGTCTATTAGGGCTATTAGGTTAGTATAGCGCCCTTTTTAATAGAGTCGGCACTAGGTTACGAATTACTAGCCTTTAATTAGCCTAAATAGGTCGACCGATTCCTAGTATCAATTGCGCTCTAAGAGTGATACTTAAAATCCTAAAGCGATTCATTTCCTAATTCCTTTATATTATTTATTATCTTAGTATTATTCTTTAGTTTATCGTAGCCTTTCTCTATTAGTATGATCTTATATTATTTAAGGCAGTCTTAGCTATAATGCCCTTTTTATCCATACTTATAGTAAGTATCGTTGGACTTCGGGGTTCGGTCGTAAAGGGCGCGTTTATCGTCTCTAGGTCCTAAAGGTCTAAGGGTAGTATTTAATTCCTTTTAAAAACAACTTAAGGCTTATTTATAGCGTATAGGTCCTATTTATTATAAGGTAAAAGAGGGCTGGTTAGAAATTTTAGCCTAATACTTATTATAATTAAAGCATTATAATAAAAGGCAGAGTTATCAGTTCTCCTTATTTATAAACCATTTAGCTAAGTCTTTAAGGTAATCGAACTTCCGATCGGAGAGTTGCTTTAGCAAAGACACTTTTACCTTATCCTAAAGCGCCTTATATTAATCGTTAGTCAACTTCCCTAATTTAGAAGCTAATCTGCAGAAGTCGGCTTAAAAGGCTATAAAAGGGGTATTTCCCTATTTAAGCTTTATCTAATTGTCTTTAGCTATCTATTGCTCTATTTCTTTACTAACTCTATAAGCCCTTTATAAGATTTAGAATAGCTGCGCAGCTGTTTCGATTTGTCCGATAGATCCTTTTATAAGCCGATCTTAGATTAAACTTCAAGCGTCTCCTATTATTAAACTAATAGCATATACTAAGGCGACCGATTCGTTAGGGAACTTTATATAATTAACCTTTATCTTCTACTATATATTAAAGATCCAGTCCTTAACCTTTATATCTCCTTTACTTAAGAAAGGGTTCAGATCTTTGATCTTTGCTAGGCGGACCTGGCGACTAGGTTTAGGGGTATTAGAGTAGGGTTCCCTTTCGATAGGCTGTCTAAGCTAGGCGGTGGGGGGATCTCTGTAGGGATTTTCGAAGAGAGGTCGGCTTTATAGAGTAAGGGTAGCCGGCTAGCTAGCTAAGTTCGTATGTTATTATTCTTCTATTAAGTTCCTTTAATACGCGCTAGTCTCCTAGGTCGTTTTAAGCTCTTCTTACAGCTGCGCAGTTATAGGTATAATCGCTTCCTCTATTCTTTAGATATAATTATAAAAACTCTAAACTATTAAATCTTATTATTTAATATATTAATAGTAGTATTCTATTAGGCGTTCCTTTACTGCTAGTCGATCCTTATATATGGTAGATCTCTTGCCTGCCTTAATTCAAAACCTTAGTAATATAAAGAAGTCGTCTCTCTTAGCCTTTATATTAGTATAAAAGATAGGTTAGATTAAGGCTTCTTATTTAAAAGAGGTCGATATATCTTTTATATTATATAAGGTTCGTTTCGGAAAGGGGGCTAGTTAAGGCTTGCTAGCAGAGTCGGCTAGTATAGGAGATTCGTCGTCCGCAGGGTTTTAAAGGGTATCCTCTCTAATTAAAAGGTTGCTTAACTTAAGAGGTACTAGCATTATTATCTTAGGATTGATTTTCCTAAAGTAAAAGGTCCTCTTATAACGTTTTCGTCTTACTAAGGGCTATAGTTGGGAAATGCTTTAACTTATAAATTCTATAATTTCTTTTAAAGTCAGCTAAAAGCTACTAACTATCGATAGTTATTCTAGCTAAGTCCACTAGCTCTTCTTTCGATTCTTGAGTTTAAGAAAGGACCGAATATCAAGGCCATTCTTCAGATTGCTTCTACGTATTATAAGAGTCGGTTGAAAGAAGGGTCTCTATAGGGGTACTAGTCCTTTGCTAAGTATATTATATCGCCTTATAAGGCTAGAGGGGATATAAGCTTTGAATTATATAATAGCGGAAGCAAAGCATAAGTCGATAAAGTCATTAAGATTAAGGCTGCTAAATCATATAGAATTCAAAGCTAAGGAGTATATATAAAGTAGCAAACCTCTCCCTTAATATGCCTCCTTAGCCTAAGACCTAGAAAGGTCGATTTCTACCAACTACTTATATTCTGCCTACTAAAGGAAAGGTATGACTATAAGACGTCGCATCTACTGTATTAGTCGCAGGTGCTTTGACAGTTCCTTGACACGACTGTGACAAGTATGGATTCTTTATAAGTGCAATCGCCCTTATATTATCTGCTTAGAGATTAATACAGTTCCTGTCTTATCTAATATACTTAGCGAAACCTAAATCTTTTAGAACTTAGGCGATTTATAATCCTTGCTTGCAATTTGATAATATCGATATATATTCGGCCTTAGTGCTTGCGGTAGCTATTAATTTCTACTTCCTACTTCCTTATAATATAGGTCTACTATATAGTATTGCTATACTTCCAGATATACTTTTCCAACCTTTTATATTTACCTAATTAGAATTGGTATATACCTTAAGCTTTACGCTTATATATTTTATTAGTTTGTATCTTACCTTTTATATGATTATCAATCGAAGGTACCTTCTAAGTCGCTTAACTGCATTCTTATATTAAATCGTCAGATCCTTTAGGTTTTGACTAAGTTGCTTAATAATAAAGGCGATATCTGGTCTTATATATACTATAGTATATATAATCGCTTTAATATCCTATTAGTACTTCTTTAGATCTCTTCTTTACTTATTTTCATTAGTAGGCTTTAATTTGTTATACTTTCCTTCGATTGGAGTACGCTTTAGCTTAAAATTAGAAGTATAAGTAGAGAGTCCTATTCGGTCTAGGATCTTCTTAATATATTGCTCTTAGTCTAACTAGAGTTCTTAAGTAGAGCGGTTCCTTATGATGCAAATGCTAAGGATCTTATAAATTCCCCTTAGATCCTTAGTATTAAAACGTTTCCGAATAGTTATAAAGAACCAATCTAATTAAGTAGTTGTTTTCGCAGCTATAGTAATATTATTAATATATAGTAGCAACTTGATTCTACGATTAATATAGGTAAATAGATAAGGGTTAGCTAGGCTTTAAACAAATCCTATTTCTATTAAAGTAGAGCTATATAAAAGGTTCCAATCATAGGCTGATTATTTGAGCCTATAGATACTGCGGAGTATATAAAGAGAGTGGCCAGCGCGTATAGAAATACCGTTAGGTTAAGAGAGAAAAATCCGTTCCTTTATAATCGCTTTAGTAAATGCATTTTTAATATCGTACTATTTATATTTAAGGTTCTTAGCGACTACTATTGCTATAAATATATAAAGTGTTGAGATGGGTGATACAGCCATCACTCCGATGTATTGTCATGTGACCCTACTGCTTAGTCAGTAGGATGTTGATACGTATATAGCTATAGGGAAGAAAGGGGTAACCTTCCTTCCCTAACTCTTACCAATATATCGACCATCGACCTCTAGAAGCCTCCTTTACCTACTGCGCCGACTCACTTAAGCTCAAAATAAAGGGTATTTATACGAACTATTAGTGCGAATATATTAAAGTAATCTTCTCTATACTATTAGGAGAAGCCCTTAACTATAAGCCTTGCCTTATAACGTTCTATAGTCCTATTTGCATATATCTTAATTGTAAAGACCTACTTTATTAATACTAGGTTTACGTCCTTTAGCGTTAATTCCTTTATCTATATGCTATTTGCAATAAGAGAGCTTATCTCCTCTTAGATTGCCTTATTCTATACTACTCTATTTTCTAGATTGTTAATAGCTTTATTATATATCTTTAAAAGAGAGATTTTCATTATCTTCCTAGTGGCTAAGAATATATTATCTTTATCGAAGCTCTATTGAAGTTCGAGCTTATAAATCCTATGCGCTATTATAGCCTAGATATGCTTAGACTTGCGTTTATCTAAGGTATCTTCTAATTCTAGGTCTCTATTCCTCTTTAAAGGCGTAGGTTCGGCTATAGGTTCTATAGGCTTATTATCTAAGGAATCGCTTTTTAGTAGTAGAGGCTTATTATTACTTATATCTATTTTAAGAATATCCTTTACTATAGGTGCTTTAACTAAAGGGATAATAATATTAAAGTTATTTTATACTTTAGGCAGTTTGCAAATAATAAGAATAGTCTATTCGGCCTTTAGGTAATTAGCAGGTTGTCGATTAGCAAGTGCGCTTAATATACTTAAGTTAAGAGAAAGGGGTTATTAGTTCGGCTTAATAGTATTACTATTAAGTAGTATACCTTACGAATCTTTAAGTATATAGAGCTTTAAGGATAGCTCCTTTCTATTTTAAGATTTATCGAACTTAACTATTAAGGATATAATTACTTGCCTTAGATCTAGCGCATATACTATCTATTGCTTTATTATCTATTTAATATACTTAATAAATATATATTCTTTACCTTAGTCTATTAGCTTCTTACTCTTTATACCTACGGGCTAGGACTTTAGGCTAATATAGGAGTAGTAGACGCTTTTAAAGACGCAGATATAGTCTAAGCTTAGTTTCTATTTAAAATATGCCTTATATAGTAATATTCAGGTGCTATTGATTATTAGTCTACTACTTATTCTATTTCGCAAGTATACGTCTGCCTTTACCGCAAGGTCCTAGAATTCCAGTAGTAAATCAGCATCTTATAATAAAGCGTAATAGTTAGTCTCTACTTGCTAAATGCTTCGCTTGGTAATGCTATTTTAATAGGAACCTTTATATATTATAGTTAGTTTATAATAAACTCCTTATTTTGCCTATTTATTAAGCTTTGCCCTAATCTTTAATGCGTTATCAGACTTAATAGCTATTAGCTTTAATTAAGTCTGGCATTCTTCTATTACTTTTTAAGTTTCTAGCTTTTTTATAAGCTTAGATTTAGTTCTAGCACAAATAGTTTATATTTGCTAAGTGGAATTATCTACTATTTAAGAAAACCAATTATTTCCTTTAATTAAGGTTGTAAATAATCTAGTAGTATTAATAGATATTAGTGCTAGTATTAAGTCTTTTTATAGACTAAGCTTTATTTGCATCTGATTTTGAAGTTTTATTAGCTTGCGAATTCGGCATACTAAGCGATCCTTTAATACTTAGATCTTCCGTTTTAGGGTTAAGACCTTATATAGGCCCTTTAATTTCTCTAGCTTTAAATATGCAAATCTTTTATATATTAGCTAATACTTTAATAGGCTTTTAGCTTTTAATAGCTTTAATAGCCTATTATCAATTAATACTTTATTATTAATAGCTAAAAAGGAATAGTAATAGTAGTTTAAGGTTTTACCGTTTTCTAATTGCAAGCTTGGCTTAGGAGTCGTTTTTAATAAAACCGCAAGATCTACTTGCGGTCCTAGCTTAAGAGTCGATTTCTTAGAAATAGCGAGATCTACTTGCGGTCCTAGCTTAAGAGCTGTTTTTAGCAAATCTGCGAAGTTCACTTGCAGTCTTAGTTTAAGAGTTATTTCCGCGAATTTCACTTGCGATCTTAGCTTAAGAGTTATTATTAGCGAATCTGTAAAATCCACTTATAGGCCTAGCCTAAGAGTTATTTCTATTAAATTCACTTATAGTCTTAGCTTAAGAGTTATCTTTAAAGATACTTTGCAATCTACTTATAATCCTAGCTTAAGAGTCATTTTCGCGAATTTCACTTGTGATCCTAGCTTAAGAGTCTATCTATTTTCCCTCTTTTTACTTAATTGTATTAAGGCAAAGAGTGCACTTTCCTTAAAGGAATCCACTTATAGGTTTAGCTTAGGAGTCATTTTTTATAATATCACCTTTAAGATAATATAAAGTCTATCTTTAATTTTAACTTTAAAGATCATTTTATAATTATTATTTATAAATTATATAAATTAATTATTAAAAATTCTTATATAATTCAACTCTATATAGATCTTATAGCTAGATAAAAGATTAATGCTTAAGCTAGGTATAAGGAGAACATTTTGCAAAAGGAAAGAAATGCTAGCAATATTTATCTCTACTATACTTATTAAGTCTATATATAACCTTTTACTACTTACTTTAATAGAGCGCCTTTTTATTTTAATAAGCAGGCCTTTAAATAGGTAAGGTTTATCAATTATATATACTATACAATTAGTATTATTATACTAGTCAGATTTAAAGATCTTATAAAGATCGGCTTTTAAAATATAGGTATTTTTATTATAATTATTATTTGAATTATTAAAAGTGGATTTAGATTTAAATAACCTACTATTATTATTAGAGGTATTTGCTAAAGTTTTGGCTAAATAGCCTTTTCCTTTGCCTTTCTTTAATAGTTGCAGCCTTTGATAGGATAAGGGCAGTTTGCTTCTTAACTTCTACTTTAATTGCTTTTTAATATTAAAGCTAGCAACTATATCGATCAATTGCCTTTTAACTTTATAATTAGTAATATTATAAGTACTATTATAAAAGTAGTATCCTTAATAAGCTTAAGGGCTTATCTTATGCTCCTTCCTCTTCTTAGGCTTATCGTTGCCTTATAATATAGTATTTGCTAATTTAGAGTATCCTTTAAAGTCTTACTTAATAGTTTAAAGGAGGTCGATCTTCTTATAAATCTTAAGGTTGGATTAGATAAGAAGAGATTGTTTTATAATAGTAAACTTAAGAGGGAGGCTATTAAGTAGGAAACTAAAAAGCTGTGTTTCTTTGAAAGTTATAACTATCTTAAGATCTACGGCTCTTACTCTCCTCTTTACTTTATATAGTATAGATTAAGTAGAGTCTATATTTATATCTATATCCTTACTATCTTTATCTTTTTTATATTAAAATAAAGTGATCTACTATAGTAGATGCTAAATATTAAAGGCAGTTATCTAAGAGTATTTTACCTTTAAAGTATCTTATCTTATCTTTATATTATTATAAACTTAAATAAAATCTCAGTCTTTATTGCTTAAACCTCTATTGATCTTAAGCTTGCATTTAGCTAAGGCTAGCCTATACTCCTTCTCCTTTTCTATATTTAAAATCTACCTTTAGGATTCTCAATTATTATCTACTAAAGCTCTTAAGCTAAGCTTATTTAGTATATCTGGTAAATCCTTAGCAATTATATTAGCTATTAAAGTAGAAGTAGACGAATCGGTAGAGGGAATATAGGAGGCTATTCTTATATATTTAATAAGTGTCTTTTGAATCGCCATTTTAATGCCTTTGCTTTTAAAGTAAAGCTTTAAATCGTCGGACTATTATTACTAGTTCTTTTAAAAGAGTTAGAGGTCTTTAGGTCTAGTATTTCGATTGGAATCGGAAGCTATTGCTATTTCAAATAGAATTGCGTTTAAAATCAAATAAATTAAATGGTTAAAGGCACTCCTCCTATTGAAAAGTCGAAATGATTAAATAGCAGGTATTATAGAAGTATTAAATAAGGAGGAAGTCCTCTTATTGAAAAGGGTTTTTAGACTGTAACGCAGGGAATCATACCTCTTACGAAATACAGTAAAGCAAGGAATCACACCTCTTGCAGTATAGGTTGGCTAAATAGGGAATTATACCTCTTATTCGCCGATTGCTCGCCTCTTACTATAAGTCTTATTCAACTTCCTACTAATAGTTGCAGCGCAAGTGCTTTCTAAGGGAAGTTAATGATCTATTATCAGTCTATCCAAGGCTTATAACCTATTAAGCTTAAGTGAGTTGGTGCAGTAGGTAATGGAAACTTCTAAAGGTCGATAGTCGATATATTAGTAAGAGTTAAGGAAGGAAGGTTACCCCTTTCTTCCCTATAGCTATATACATATCAATATCTATTGGTACGCAGATTCCTATGCAGGAGGCAAGCTGCCCTCGTTCCTGGGGTCATCCTACACAGCTGTACCATATGCAATATAAGGGGTTTTGTATGTATTTCGGACGGCTGTTTAGCTAAAGGACTTCGGAAGGATATTTATATACAGCTAAGAAGGACTATAGGAGAGAGGATATTTATAAATATAAAGGTACTATCTTAGTTATATAAAGATAGATAGATATTATAATAGATTCTTTTTAATAATAAGTATTTAACTATATTTATATAAATATCAATTACTAGTATAGAACCTATACTAATTAGTAGTAGCACCTTTACTATAAATAGTAAGGTTATTAAACTAAAGAATTCTTTCTTAATTTAAGAAGTACTTAATTGTATTTCCAGCTTACTTTAAATACTAACTTAAATGTATAAAGTAATATCAGTTACTACTAAAGGGGAAAAGGCGAAAGGTATGCGAATCTAGCTAGAGTTATTTCTTTAAAAGTAGATATTATCCTCTTCTACTTACGTTCTATTATATATTATAATTAGGGCAAAACCGGAGTGCAATTAGTATCTTAACTATAATTAGATAATAGTATAATAATATATAAAATATAACTATATTAGACTTCTTTTAAAACCTATTAGGGCGTAAAGCAATATCTAGACAATATTAGGAAATAATTAAAGGAGGACTATTAATATCGCTTAATCTAAGGTAACCCTAGATACTAAGGGACTTTGAAAGGGATATAAAACCTTATAAGGATCAACCTAGCGAAAAGGCCCTTAGATTAAAAGACTTATATATAAAGAACTTTTAAAAGATACTATAAGATAGTAAAAGGAAAGGGCTATACTTTGCCAAGGACTTTTAAAAGGAGTTTTAAGATTGGATAGTTAGCGATTTTGATCGCTAGATAAGGACGTTTGATAATGCTTAAGGGACGACCTTTAGTACTATAGAGTATACGTTTAGCGTAAGAAGGGCATTTCGATCAGCTAGGCACTTTTTAATATAGTATATTAAAAAGGGAATAAGTAGCTAGAAGATTAGCTAGAATTATAAACTTAAGAAGTATTAAACTCAGTTATAGTATAATCTCTAAAATATAGAATAAGGTCTACTTTAGAATTTGCCGAATCTATGCGAATAAGCGAGCTACTTGCTTAAAGGGTTACTATAGCTGAATAGGAGATATTATATTAAGACTTGCTTTAGCAAAGATACCTTAAATATAATAATAATACTTCGTAAGATAACTTATATAAAGTAGATACTTTAAGATAAATAATTAAATGATATAACCTTAAAAGAATACTATATTAACCTTAATTAGGATAAACCCTAGTTATATAATACTTAAAGATCCCGAATCTAATACTAATACCGCCGATCTAATTAAGAGATAGATCATTACTACCCTTTACTATAGGAAGGGGTTTAAAAGCGCTTTTAGACCTAAACTAAAGCGATACTTAATTATCCTAGTATATTATAGAACCTTTGACTTCGGATTAGGCTAAAACTCTTATAAATCTAAGTAAGATATATACTAAGGAAACTTAATACTTAAGTAGTAAAGATTACCTTAATAAGAAGCTTTATATATTCGCCGATTTATACTAAAGAGCCTTTATAAACTAAAGTATATAGTATAGAGTATTTCCTTTTATATTATAAGACTTAGCCTTAACCTATTACTATTAGTACTTATAAAATAAGAACTTTAAGTTTGCTAACCTAATAGAGGCTATTTAGGCCAATTATAAGACTGAAGAAAGAAGTAGTAGATTCCTAAAGAGGTGGTTTCGGTTAACATTTGACCTATTCTAATAAAAGGACTATTAAAGGAGGAAACCGATCCTAACCTAACTTAAGAACTATACTAAGGAGCTATAAAATCTATAATTAGGCCTATATGCTAGTATAAGGAACGATCGATCTATTAGAGATAGACTTATATAAAGTACTTTTAAGAATCGGCTATTTCAAATGGCACTTTTTAAGCTACTAGCGACGTTCTTAGCTCTATTAGATAGCTTATAGGCTTGCGTAGGAGTAGTTGCTTAAGACGGACTATCTAGACCCTAATACCCTAGTTTAGCTACTAATAGACCTTAATATTATTTAACTAAAGAGTAAGGGCAATCTATAGCGTACTTTTTAAATAGAAAGATGAAGTTTACCTAAGGTAATAAGAGAGGAATAACCTTCTAATTAAAACCAGGCTATATAAGGTGCATTATATAGTAGAAAAAGGACTACTATAATAGCAAGCACTTAGAAGAAGAAAGAGCCGCTTAAAAGTCTTACTATATAGTAAGCCGATAAGCCGAAGGCTATAAGCTAATAGATAAAATATATAAGGTATACCTAGCTTAAAAGGATAATAGAGTATATTCGAAAGGTAATAGGACTAATAAGGATAAATAGGAAACGTCTTTAAAAAAGGAGGACTAAGCAAATAGCAACCCTAAAGATAGTAATATCAACTTTACTATAGTATTCCTAGCTTTTGATTAGGAATATAACTTAAACTATACTTAACTAGCTTGAAAAGCAAAAGGCTAAATACCTTTTAATAATAAGGGTTAATAAACTGATATAAACGGACCCTAAGGTATTTATAACCTAATAGATAGATCAATTCTTTTAAGGATTCCTAATTGATATAGGCGCTTTAAATAAAAATGTAAGAGGAATTAACTAATTCAAAGCCTTGCAAAATATATAGGATGTAGTTCTAGCTCTACTTAGCGCTGAAAAGTATAAAATTACCTTTAGGGTAGGTTTGCGAAATGCAATCGGCAAAATAACTGTTTAAATATCGGCAGGCCTTATAAAGTTCTTAATTATAAAGGCAGATATACCATTTTTAATCTGCTTATAATAACTCGATAAAATAGGAGCTAAATATAACAATTTATGTAATTTGCTTATAATTAGTAAAGAGAAATACTTAATTATTAGAAAATATAGGTACCTATAGCTTTTACTTAATATAATAGAGCAACTTCTAATAACTTTAAAGGGTATAATTAATATATGCCACTTAATAGAAATAGAGATCCGAAGGCTATATAAAAGATTCGAATATCCTTTGGTAAAGCGCCTTAAATACCTTTTAAACTAGGCCGGTTATAATATAGACTTTAGCATTATAGTAAGAGTAAAGGAAATATACTAATACTATTAACTCTACGCTAACGCCTCTTATAGATTCTGATTTAAGCTATAAGATAATATCGACTTTAATTATACTATACATATCGATATTGCTTAGTTTGGTAGAAGGAACGCCTTTTATATAGATGATAAAGCGATAGGATTTAGAGCTATAAGGTTCTTATAGAAGGGAATAGGAGTATATTCGGCTGACGTAGTATTTCAAGCCCTCAAATTGGCTTAGCTAAATACATATATTAGACCTTCTGATTTTATAGTATACAACTATAGTACTAACTTTAACTAAGCAGAATTTAGAAGCTCTTTAAGATCTATAGGAATAACCCTTAAGCTAGTTCTTATAGAAGCGCACCACTCTATTAGCAAGGTCAAACGGTATTATCGCCTTTTAAGATATGCCTTTAAGATAATAATAGCTAAATACCCTTGATTAAGCGATAATAAGAGGCTGCAAATGGCTATTAAAGCAGTTAATAATATAGTAAGACCTAATAGGATGATTCCTACCTTGCTCGTTTTTAAGGCATATCTAAGGCTAATTAAACTAGATCTACCAAATCCGTTAGTAGAATAGAGGGTAGTAATAATTAAGAAGGCTATAAAGGAAGTAAGGAAGATCTATACTACTCGCAAAGTCAATAACGCTTTAGGTATAAGGAATGGCCTTAGAACTACTTATATCTACGATTTTAGGCTAAAAGACCTAGTATTAATATATTAAGAGAAGGGAAGATAGATAGGCCTATTTAAGTTCCTAGGCTTAGAGAATGAAACCTATATAATTAATATTAGTAGTAAAATAAAGCACTTTAGGTCGATAAGCGTATGCCTATTTAAAATCGATAATAAAGAAAACTACTTAAAGGAAACTAAAGGAATTGAACCTAAGGATCGAACGACTATTGAAAGGGAGTAAAACGCAACTGACGTTAATAAAGAAGTAAAGCCCTCTTACTTAATTAAGCCGCAACTTAATAGCTGTAAGCAATCGCCAAGAGTAGAGGTTCCCTTTATTAAGCCTATTTCCGGCCTTCCTATAATCGATGATAACTATAATACTGAGATATGGATATCTGTAGGTTCTATACTAGTAATCGATATTCATATGAATATAGTTGAGTACTTATTGTTAAAAAGAATCTATTATAATATCTGTCTATCTTTATATAATTGAGATAGTACCTTTATACTTATAAATGTCCTCCCTCCTATAGTCCCTCTTAGCCGCATATGGATATCCTTCCAAAGTCCTTCGGCTGAATAGCCGTTTGAAATATATATAAAACCCCTTATATCGCATATAGTATAGCTATATAAGATGACCCTAGGAATAAGGGCAGCTTGCCTCTTGCATAGGAATCTGCGTACTAATACTAGCAGTACTTTCTTTTAAAAAGACCTTTTCAATTCGCATAAGGAAGTACGCAGAATAGGTATATAAAAGAGGCAGATTAGTAGCAAATAATCAAATGGTAATAAAGAATAAAATAGTAAAGATAAATAGCTTAATAGCAAAGGCAGGTATAATAGGTAATAAGGATAGTATATAGGAAGTAGAATAGCAAAGATAAAGGCTAATAGCAAAGAGGGAAAGGAAAGGTATCTAAGTAATAGAAGCAATCTAAAGTCTTTTATTCAAGCCTTATAGTAGTATAATTATAGTCTAGTTGCGTTTTAGTAGGTTTAAGACTCTTTATTAAAGAGTCACCTAGAGTTATAATCCACTATGGCTATAAATTATAATAATCTGTAAAAGGGAAAAGAGGGGCCTTTAAGAAGGCATATATATTAAGCTTCCTTCCTCTCTTAATCTCTTAACTCTAACTCCTACTTCTTATAAGTAGGTCGATTTCCCCTTTTTGCTTTTAAGTTAATTAACCCTTTAGTAGATCTTATCCTATATTGTAGAGACCTAGAAGTCGAGGAGTCACGGGATACGGGTCGAAGGAGGAGTCACGTGACGTAAGTCACGTGACAAAGTCATATGATCGGCTAAGGGTCGAAGGGGGTATAAATAGGACCACTGTTATACTTAGAGACAGCGCGCAATGCCAACTACCTATTCTACCCCCAACTAGTGAATTGTCCTAGTTCTTGTCTTCGGAGAGCCCGCTTGTGGTGCTTCCTCCCTTTGTTCTTTGGTCTTCACGTAGGCCTATTCTTGTGTTGTTCCTGCTCCCTCTTATAATATTATCTTATTACTAATATTATTATTATTAGTAAGTGCCTTAATAGTTGGCCGACCCCTTCTAATATATATATTACTAATTAGATAGTGCTTGAATGCAACTTAGAAGATCTGCTTAAGGCCTTTCGAATGCTATGCGTACATTATTCGCGTATAATATTAAGAAAGGAGGCTAGTAAGAATAATACTAGCTATATATATGCGTTTAATACTCTTACTTTTAAGAAGTATGACTACTATATTGCGCAATAGGCAAAGTATATCCTAGTAAGTGTCCTTTAATATCCTTATACTCTAATAACCTTTAATAAATATCTATTTTAGATACCCATTTAAGCTTAAGATAAGTATATTATCCTTTAAGATGCTTAGGTTAATAGTAATATTAATGCGATTTAAGAGGCGGCCTAAATCCTATTTAAAGAGACTTAGATATAAATCTCTATAGTCCTAAAGACTTAGGATGCCTTTTAGCTAGCTTAGCTAAACGAAGCTTATGCCCTTTACTATAGTATTGACCTTACAAATACCTAGTAAGCTATAAATGCCCTTAAATCTATCTAATATTAATAATTAACTATTCGCAAGATCTATTACACGCTATTTAAGGTAGTAATGCTACCCTTAAGCATCTTAAGACTTAAGGCGCTAAGGTACTTAGCTCTCTTTAATATATAAAAGGGCTTTCTAGCTTAGCTAAGGGTCGCTCTTAAGCTCCCTTTAATAATATCTGCTGCTAAAAGGGCAAAGGCAAATAGGTCCCTTCTAAGGGCTCTTTAAAGGGTAAGGATCTGGATCTTAGTAATTTAGATAAACTGAATCTAAAGGAGATCGCGGCTGCTTTTACTTAGGTGCGAGCTTAAGAGGAGCGGGCCAACTTAATCGCTATTTCGAGTAGTAAGGCTTCTAAGCCTTAGAAGGCTAGGGATCTACGCCTTAGAAATCCTAGTACTTAGGATAAGTACTTATTAAGAGTAGAATCGTTAGTAGATTATTATTTTTAATAATATAATAATCGCTGCTTTACTATAATCCCCTTTCTTAAGTACTACTTGAGTGATAAAAATGCAAATACTTGCAGGTAAGTAAGGAAAAGATAAAAGAAGGTAATAATAATAAGTATAGGAATATATCTTATAGTAAAATAAAAAAAATTAAAAAAATTGCTAATAGCTTATAATTAAAATTATTAGATATTATTAATCTAAGACCTTTTTAAGTCTAGTTATACCCTAATAGGCCTTTTTACCTATCCCTCCTTCCTAATAGTTATCGAATTAGTATCTACTAGTTACTAAAGGGCCTGATTTAGATTGGCTTTTATTATAGCATTAGCGAGGTTGCTAGCGCTATCGATCTAACGTATCTCTATAAGCTCCCTATTCTTATACAATTGTCAAATAGCTATTATATCGATTATTAATCGCTTCTCCTTTATAGTGCCTAATTTAATAATATACTTATATAAGGAGACGGAATCTGTATATATAATAATAAGGAGGCGGGGTAGACTTAGCTTAGCTATTACTATATCGATCGTTATAGCTATAGAAACTAGCATATTAATACCTACTATTATAGCATATAGTTCAAAGGCTAGTACAGCTCTCGTTACTCTCTTATACTTCGTTAAGTTATAGTATAGAATATTACCTTTTAAAGTAAACTGCAATTCTCCTTCCTCTTTAATAGCTAGTACGATAATATAGCCGATCTGCGAGCTTAAATCCTTATTATTAGTAAAAGATCTATCGATAAATGCGAATAGCTTAGCGTTCTATAAATTGATAGCAAGGTAGGTTAGGCCTCTTTTAAGGTTGTTTTAGATCTATTTAAGTCGCTTATTCAGATTCTCTATATCCTAAACTATCAGATCCTAATATTAGACTGCAGCTAATAAATCGAAGGAAGCTTTTAGCTGGCAGATCGTAGCTAAATAAGCTCCCTTTGCTCTTTGCTTTAGGTATTATTACTTGTAGCCCTTCTAAGAAGTATGGACTAGTTCCATCCTTTAGCCTTAGCCCTTTTATTATATATATACTATATCCCTTTCTTAAGAAATAATATACCTATTAAAAGCTAGTGATTTAATGCTCAATAGGTATTGTATTAGCTTTATAAGGAATCCTATCCTTATAATCTTATCCTCCTCCTTTTTTAAGAAGTCTACTTCTCTAAGTATCAAAGTATCGTCTATTTATATTCCTACTATGCCGAAAAAGGGAGAAGTGCTTAAGATTAATAATAGACAGGGGTTATAAGTTGAGTTGGCTATACTAAGATTGCTATAATAGTACTTATAGTAGGTGCTAAACTAGTGATTTCCTAATTTAGGAATGCTATAGAGCGGCAGTACCACTTTAAAGACTGTACCTGCGGGAAACAGCTTAGCGATATTGTGACGACTGGGAGTGTAACCTCTGCTCGGCACCGGTACATATACGAGTCCTATAGCAATGCCAATAGAACGTCTTAGTAATGACTTAGAATCAACAACTACGGAGCTCAAAAGGAGTAGAGGAGCGAAGTATATATACATAAAGGAAAGCGGGTCACGCGCCAAGGCGTAGCCGAACCGGGTACCAACCGGGGTACAACCCACACATAGTGACAATCCGTCACAGATATCTCTTAGGGGAAATATAAATATATCGCATAATAGCTTTGAAGCTGCCTGGGTATATGCTTATATGATATCCCATAGGCCGAGAATGCCCTTTTTGCCCTATTCCTTAAAGTATTCCTAGATTGATGCCGAAAGTAATACTAAAAGGCGTTACCTTACTTATTAAATCATTAGAGATTAGGTGATTATACCTTCCTCCTTCTTACTATAAGAGGGAGGAGATAATACAAGAATAGGCCTACGTAAAGACCAAAGACAAGAGGGAGGAAGCACTATAAGTAGGCTCTTCGAAGACGAGAACTAGGATAATTCACTAGTTAGGGGTAGAATAGGTAGTTAGCATTACGCGCTATCTCTAAGTATAATAGTAGTCCTATATATATCCCTTTCTTAATCCTTATCTAACTATATAACTTATATTATAAGATCCTCTACTTTTAAGTCTTTATATATATCTTAACTAACTTAAGTAGCGGCCCCTGCTACTATTAGTAAAGATATAAGACTTTTATAAATTAAGAATACTAATCCTTATTTGTAATAATAATAAGTGTAAGTAAGGTTAGTACCTAAAGTTATAAAGGTAGGGAGAAGAGAGAGGGTTTTTTTTTTTTTTTTTTTT
>JAENRP010000245.1:32971-47249 GCA_024741835.1 Diplocarpon mali
CGAGTGGATTTTAAAGAAATATATAGAAGGAGAGAGGGAAGGGGAAAGGGGGAAGTGCGGTAGTAAACGAATAAAAATAATAAAAACTCCTTTTCCTCTTTTAATAATGCGACTCTTAGTCTAAGACTATAAGTTAAAAGCTTAAAGTTATTAAAGCTATTAAATTGTAATTTTAAAGAAAATTCAATAATAATTTCAAGTAATCCTATACCTTAACTAACTTAAGAGGCGTCCTTATTAAAGAAAATCCAAGCTTTATATAGAATTCGATTAATAATTTAAGAATTCCTTTAATATAGCTATTTATTAAGCCTTTCTAAGGTAGTAACTCGCTTATTTAACCTAAGGGAAGCTGGATTTAAGTATTTAGAGTTCGCGTACTAGTTTTTGCCTTTTAAAGCCTATCGATTTCTAAACTAAAGGGCGTAATAAGTTTTTTAAAGAAGGCCTTTAATTAAGGTTTCTAAATATTAAATGCAAAGTTTAGAAAACTAGGCTTTAAGTTCCTTGATTTTTAAAGCAGATTTCACTCTTAAGCTAGGACTACAAATAAAGGGAATTACTATTAGATTTCTCTTTACCTTTTTAGTAACTTCTAAAGCCTTCGAATATTCTTATACTAGGCTTTTAAGATCTTTAGTAAAGGAGGAGGTAGGCTCTTTTTCTTTTTCTATTACTTTAATAGTCCTTTTGCTAAGGTCTGATTTTAAGGCAAAGGTCGAGAAGTCTTCGAATTAAGTGTATATTATAAGATCCTGCTTATTAACTTTAAAATGTTTAATAATCTTATTTTAAAGGCTAATAGGCAATCTAAGTAAGAAAAGGCGTCCTCTTTTAACTTTATTAAAAATCTTCTAATTAATTAAAGTATTTAATACTTAAGTAAAGGTCTAATAGTAGTTTTTAAGTTCCTTAAAAGTATAAGTAATAAGAATAAACTCTTTTAAAAAGGCCAAAGTATTGCGAATCTGCTATTTATTAAATTCTTAAAATTCAGCTTTAAAAGCCTTAATAAGTAGTTCCTAGGACTTGCGAAGCTTCTACTTAAGTAGAGATTTAATAATATCTTTACTAATTTAGTTATAATAGTAGGAAAGTCGATTAATCATCTTATTATATCTAATACTAAAATTATAATAAGTCTCCTTATATTATTTAAGGAAATTAGTAATATAAGCTTTAGTAAAATAAGGAGCGCTAAGGGAACTAGGGAGAGGAAAATGATTAATAATAGCTTTAAAGGCGGCTATTATCGCTTTATTCGTTTTAGTAAAAGGGGAAGAGCTAAATCGAATATAAGGCTTAAAGTATTCTAAAGAGTTTTCAAAATCCGAATCAATCTTAAAGTAATTAAGGCAAGCTTAAAAAGATTTAAGTAAAGGGTTAAAAGGAGGTTTGAAATTAATGTTTTTAATATTTTTAAATATTAATATTGAAAAAGCAGGTGCAGTTATTAAAGGGAAAGGTATTAAAGGGGAAGGTGAAGAATTCGAGTTATATAAAATTGCATTTTTATATTCCTACTCGCAGGCCTAGCCTAGAAGTGAAAATCCGACTTTTATAGAAAGTTTATTTATACTTTACTAAGACTTCTTTAGTAGGTATAAAGCAATAAATAAAGGTATTACAATTACTAGTAGTAAGAAAAGGTTTATTAAGTTAAAGACTAATTTCTATAATAAAGTTTCTAAGAAAGATTTATCTTAGCTTCTAAGACAATTCCTATTAGTTCTTAAAATAAAAGGGCTTCTAAAGATGATTCTAAGGCAGTTTTCAAAGTCCTATTAAGTAAGGGTAGCTAAAGTATCCGATTTAGCTTTTTAAGAAAGCTAAGAAGATACTCCTAATTAGAGCTTTTGTTTAATATTATATAAATACTCGAAACTGCTATTATTTAAAGTAGCTATTATAGCTAATCAAACTTCTTTATATTAGAAAGGCTAGAAATCCGATAATCGTACTAATAAGCTAATAATTCAAGCTTATTAGATCAAAGGTAGGAGAGGCGAAATAGGGACTGAAATAGGAAAATCTAAGGTTGTTAATAGTAGAGAGTGGCAATCGACAGCTCTAAATAACTAAGTGATTGCAAGGTCGATAATAGAGGAATAATAACCGGCAGTTATAAATAACTAAATGATTATTATCTTAAGAGGTTTTCAAAAGGTTAATCTCTTATCTATAAACTAAGAGAATCAAAAGGAGAAGTCGTATAAAGACGAAATCTCAAAGGAATCGTCCTTGCGTAAGTCACTAATATAAGAGGGAGGAGATAATACAAGAATAGGCCTACGTAAAGACCAAAGACAAAAGGGAGGAAGCACCATAAGCAGGCTCTCCGAAGACGAGAACTAGGACAATTCACTAGTTAGGGATAAAATAGGTAGTTAGCATTACGCGCTATCTCTAAGTATAATAGTAGTCCTATATATACCCCTTTCTTAGTCCTTATCTAACCATATGACCTATATCACGAGATCCTCCACTTCCAGGTCTCTACATTACCGGTATTATTCTAAGCCTATATAACTAGGTGTGATTTTTCAAATAGGTGATCTGTTTCCTTCCCTTTTATCTTATCAACTATTCTTGATTTAAAGATCCTCTTGCCTTTTACCGCAGGGTCATTTTTATTCATTGGCACAAATACCCCCTTATTCATTAGCCCTTAGTACTCCTTTAGGCGAGATTGCTAAAAACGGCGCCTAGGAGTAGTGATCTTGCTTTCTGCCTATAGCTTTTGCAATAGTTCCTAGTCCCTATTCTCCTTCTCCATTAGGAATACCTCCGATTTGGCCACGTATGGCTTGTCATCTGCTCCAAAGGATATTATTGGTACGCAGATTCCTATGCAGGAGGCAAGCTGCCCTCGTTCCTAGGGTCATCCTACATAGCTATACCATATGCGATATAAGGGGTTTCGTATGTATTTCGGACGGCTATTCAGCTAGAGGACTTCAGAAGAATATCTATATATAGCTAAGAGGGACTATAAGAGGGAGGATATTTATAAGTATAAAAGTACTATCTTAATTATATAAAGATAGATAGATATTATAATAGATTCTTTTTAATAATAAGTACTTAATTATATTTATATAAATATCAATTACTAGTATAGAACTTATATTAATTAGTAGTAGCACCTTTACTATAAATAGTAAGGTTATTAAACTGAAGAATTCTTTCTTAATTTAAGGAGTACTTGATTGTATTTCTAACTTACTTTAAATACTAATCCAAATGTATAAAGTAATATTAGTTACTATTAAAGGGGAAAAGGTAAAAGGTATGCGAATCTAGCTAGAGTTATTACTTTAAAGGTAGATACTATCCTCTTTTACTTGCATTCTATTATATATTATAATTAGGGCAAAACCGGAGTGCAATCGGTATCCCGATTATAATTAGATAATAGTATAATAATACGTAAAATATAACTATATTAGACTTCTTTCGGACCTTATTAGGGTGTAGAGTAATATCTAAACAATATTAGGAAATGATTAAAGGGAGACTATTAATGCCACTTAATCTAAGGCAACCCTAGATATTAAGGGACTTTGAAAGGGATATAAGACCTTATAAGGATCAACTTAGCAAAAAGGCCCTTAGACTAAAAGACCTATATATAGAGAACTTTTAGAAGATACTATAAGATAGCAAAAGGAGAAGGTTATACTTTACTAAGGACTTTTAAAAGGAGTTTTAAGATTAGATAGTTAGCGATTTTAAATCGCTAGATAAAGACGTTCGATAACGCTTAAGGGATGACCTTTAGTACTATAGAGTATATATTTAGTATAAGAAAGGCGTTTCGATTAGCTAGGCACTTTTTAATATAGTATATTAAAAAGGGAATAAGTAGCTAAAAGATCAGCTAGAATTATAGACCTAAGAAGTATTAAACTCAGTTATAGTATAATCTCTAAAATATAGAATAAGGTCTATTTTAGAATTTGCCGAATCTATGCAAATAAGCGAGCTACTTACTTAAAGGGTTACTATAGCTAAATAGGAGATACTATACTAAGACTTGCTTTAGTAAAGATACCTTAGATATAATAATAATACTTTATAAGATAACTTATATAAAGTAGATACTTTAAGATAAATAATCAAATGATATAACTTTAAAAGAATACTATATTAACCTTAATTAAGATAAACCTTAGTTATGTAATATTTAAAGATCCTGAATTTGATACTAATACTACTAATCCAATTAAGAGATAGATTATTACCACCTTTTATTATAAAGAGGGGTTTAAGAGCACTTTTAGACTTAAATTAAAGCGATACTCAATTATCTTAATATATTATAAAACCTTTGACTTTAGATTAGGCTAAAATACTTATAAATTTAAGTAAGATATATATTAAAGAAACTTAGTACTTAAGCGGTAAAGATCACCTTAATAAAAAGCTTTATATATTTGTTAATTTATATTAAAGAGCCTTTATAAACTAGAGTATATAGTATAAAGCGTTTCCTTTTATATTATAAGACTTAGCCTTAACCTATTACTATTAGTACTTATAAAATAAGAACTTTAAGTTTACTAACTTAGTAGAGGCTATTTAAGCTAATTATAAGACTGAAGAAAGAAGTAGTAGATTCTTAAGGAGGTGGTTTTAGCTAACATTTGACCTATTCTAATAAGAGGACTATTAAAGGAAGAAACCGATCTTAACCTAACTTAAGAACTATACTAAGGAGCTATAAAACTTATAATTAGGCCTATATGCTAGTATAAGGAACAATCGATCTATTAAAGACAGACTTATATAAGGTATTTCTAAGAATTGGCTATTTTAAATAGCACTTTTTAAGCTATTAGCGATATTCCTAGCTTTATTAGATAGCTTATAGACTTGCGCAAGAGTAGTTGCCTAAGACGGACTATCTAGACCTTAGCACCTTAGTTTAGCTATTAATAGACCTTAATATTATTTAACTAAGGAGTAAGGGTAATTTGCAGCGCACTTTTCGAATAGAAAGATGAAGTTTACTTAAGGTAGTAAGAGAAGAATAACCTTTTAATTAAAACCAGGCTATATAGAGTATATTATATGCTAGAGAAAGGACTACTATAGTAGTAAGCACTTAAAAGAAGAAAGAGCCGCTTAAAAGTCTTATTATATAATAAGCTAACGAGCCGAAGGCTATAAGCCAATAGATAAAATATATAAGGTATACTTAGCTTAAGAGGATAATAGAGTATATTCGAAAGGCAATAGGACTAATAAGGATAAATAAGAAATGTCTTTAAAAGAGGTGAACTAAGCAAATAGCGACCTTAAGGATAGTAATATCAACTTTATTATAATATTCTTAGCTTCTAATTAGGAATATAACTTAAGAATTATGCTTAACTAGCTTGAAAAGCAGAAGGCTAAATACCTCTTAATAATAAGGGTTAATAAACTGATATAAATGGACCCTAAGGTATTTATAACCTAGTGGATAGATAAATTCTTCTAAGGATTCCTAATCGATATAAGCGCTTTAAATAAAAATATAAAAGGAATTAACTAATTTAAAGCCTTGTAAAATATATAAGACGCAGTTCTAGCTCCACTTAGCGCTGAAAAGTATAAAATTACCTTTAAGGCAGGTTTGCAAAATACAATCGATAAGATAACTATTCGAATACTAATAGGCCTTATAGAGTTCTTAATTATAAAGGTAGATATACCGTTTTTAGTCTGCTTGTAATAATTTAATAAAATAGGAGCTAAATACGACAATTTGCGCAATTTGCTTATTATTAGTAAGGAGAAACACTTAATTATTAGAAAATATAAGTACCTATAGCTCTTACTTAATATAATAGAGCAACTTTTAATAACTTTAAAGGGTATAATTAATATATGCCATTTAATAGAAATAGAGATCTGAAGGCTATATAAAAGATTCGGACATCCTTTGGTAAAGCGCTTTAAATACCTTTTAAACTAGGCCGGTTATAATATAGACTCTAGTATTATAATAAGAGTAAAGGAAATATACTAATACTACTAACTTTATGCCGACGCCCCTTATAGATTCTAATTCAAGCTATAAGATAATATCGATACCAATTATATTATATATATTAATATTACTTAGTTCGATAGAAGGAACGCCCTTTATATAATTAACGAAGCAATAGGATTTAAAGCTGCAAGGTTCTTATAAAAGGGAATAGGAGCACATTCGGCCGATGCAGTATTTTAAGCCCTTAAATTGGCTTAGCTAAATATATATATTAGACCTTTTAATTTTATAATATATAACTATAGTACCAACTTCAACTTAGCAGAATTTAAAAGCTTTCTAAGATCTATAGGAATAACCCTTAAGCTGGTTCCTATAGAGGCGTACTATTCTATTAGCAAGGTCGAATAGTATTATTGCCCTTTAAGATATACCTTTAAGATAATGATAGCTAAATACCCCCGATTGAGCGACGATAAGAGGCTGCAAATGGCTATTAAGGCAGTTAATAATATAGCAGGCCCTAATAGGATGATTCTCACCTTACTTATTTTCAGGATATATCTAAGGCTAATTGAACTGGATCTATCAAATCTATTAATAAAATAAAGGGTAGCAATAATTAAAAAGGCTATAAAGGAAGTAAGGAAGATCTATACTACTTATAAGGTTAATAATGCTTTAGGTATAAGGAATAGCCTTAGAACTACTTATATCTACGATTTTAAGTTAAAAGACCTAGTATTAGTATATTAAGAGAAGGGAGGATGGATAGGCCTATTTGAGTTCTTAGGCTTAGAGAACGAAACCTATATAGTCAATATCAGCGGTAAAATAAAGTACTTTAAGTCGATAAGCGTACGCCTATTTAAAATCGATAATAAAGAAAACTGCCTAAAGGAAACTAAAAGAACTGAACCTAAGGATTGAATGACTATCGAAAGGGAGTAGAACGCAACTGATATTAATAAAGAAATAGAGCCCTCTCGCTTAATTGAGCCGCAACTTAATAGCTGCAAGCAATCGCCAAGATTAGAGGTTCCCTTTATTAAGCCTATTTCCAGCCTTCCTATAATCGATAATAACTATAATGCTAAGATATAGATATCCTTTAAAGCAAATGATAAGCTATATATAGCTAAATCGGAGGTATTCCTAATAGAGAAGGAGAATAGGAACTAGGAACTATTGCAGAAGCTATAGGCAGAAGGCAAGATCACTACTCTTAAGTGCCCTTTTTAGCAATCTCGCCTAAAGGAGTACTAAGGGCTAATAAATAGGGGGGTATTTATACTAATAAATAAAAATGACCCTGCGGTAAAAGGCAAGAGGATCTTTAAATTAAGAATAGTTAATAAAATAAAGGAGAAAGAAATAGATTACCTACTTGAAAAATCATACCTAATTATATAGGCTTAGAACGATACTAGTAAGAAAGAGGAAGGTATAATCACCTAATCTCTAACGATCTAATAAGCAAGCTAATGCCTTTTAGTATCACTTTCGGCATCAATCTGGGAATACTTTAAATAATAGGGTAAAAAGGGCATTCTTAGCCTATGGGATATCATATAAGCATATACCTAGGCAGCTTTAAAGCTACTATGCGATATATTTGTATTTCCCTTAAGAGATATCGCTAAGCTATTTCCTATAGGTACGGTCTTTAAAGTGGTACTGCCGCTCTATAGCATTCCCGAATTAGGAAATCACTAGTTTAGCACCTACTATAAGTACTATTGCAGCAATCTTAATATGGCTAACTCAACTTATAACCCCTATCTATTATTAACCTTAAGCACTTCTCCCTTTTTTAATATAGTAGGAATACAAATAGACGACACTTTAATACTTAAAGAAGTAGACTTCTTAAAAAAGGAAGAGGATAAGATTATAAAGGTAGGATTCCTTATAAAGCTAATATAATACCTATTGAGTACTAAATCACTAGCTTTTAATAGGTGTATTATTTCCTAGGAAAGGGATATAGTATATATATAATAAAAGGGCTAAGGCTAAAGGCTGGAATTAGTTAATACTTCTTAAAAGGGCTATAAGTAATAATACCTAGAGTAGAGAGTAAAGGGAGCTTATTTAGCTATAATTTACTAGTTAAAAGCTTCCTTCGATTTGTTAGCTGCAGCCTAATACTAGGATCCGATAGTTTAAGATATAGAGAATCTAAATAAGCGACTTAAATGGATTTGAAATAACCCTAAAAGAGGCCTGACCTACCTTGCTATTAATTTATAGAACGCTAAGCTATTTGCATTTATTAATAGATCTTTTGCTAATAATAAGGATTTAAGCTCGCAGATCGGCTATATTATTATACTAGCTATTAAAGAGGAAGGAGAATCGCAGTTTACTTTAAAAGGCAATATTTTATACTATAGCTTGATAAAGTATAAGAGAGTGATAAGAGCTATACTAGCCTTTGAACTATACGCTATAGTAGCGGGTATTAATATACTAGTTTCTATAGCTATAACGATCGATATAGTAATAGCTAAGCTAAGTCTACCCTGCCTCTTTACTATTATATATATAGATTCCCTCTCCTTATATAAGTGTATTATCAAATTGGGCACTATAAAGGAGAAGTAATTAATAATTAATATAATAGCTATTCGATAATCGTATAAGAATAGGGAGCTTATAAAGATACATTAGATTGATAGTACTAGCAACCCCGCTAATACTATAATAAAAGCCAATTTAAATCAGGCCCTTTAATAACTGGTAGATATTAATTCGATAACTATTAAAAAGGAGGGATAGGTATAAAGGCCTATTAGGGCATAATTAGACCTAAAAAGGTCTTAGATTAACGATATCTAATATTTTTAATTGCAAGCTATTAGCAATTTTTTTTATTTTTTTTATTTTACTATAAGATATATTCCTATACTTATTATTACTACTTTCTTTTATCTTTTCCTTACTTACTTATAAGTATTTGCATTTTTATCACTTAAGTAGTACTTAAGAAAGGGGATTATAGTAAAGCAGCGATTATTATATTATTAAAAATAATAATCTATTAACAATTCCACCTTTAATAAGCACTTATCCTAAGTACTAGGATTTCTAAGGTGTAGATCCCTAGCCTTCTAAGGCCTAGAAGCCTTACTACTCGAAATAGCAACTAAGTTGGCCCGCTCCTTTTAAGCTTATACTTAAGTAAGAGCGGCTGCGATCTCCTTTAGATTCGGTTTATTTAAATTACTAAGATCCAAATCCTTACCTTTTAAAGAGCCCTTAGAAGGGACTTATCTACCCTTGCCCTTTTAATAGCAGATATTATTAAAGGGAGCTTAAGAGCGACCCTAAGCTAAGCTAGATAGCCCCTTTATACATTAGAGGGAGCCGAGCACCTTAGCGCCTTAAGTCTTAAGACGCCCGAGGGCAGTATTACCGCCTTAGATAGCGCGTAATAAATCCTGCAAACAGTTAGTTATTAATATTAGATAGATTCAAAGGTACTTATAGCTTGCTAAGTATTTGTAAGGTCGATACTATAGCAAAGGGCATAAGCTTCGTTTAGTTAGGCTAGCTAAAGGGCATCCTAAGTCTTTAGGACTATAGAGATTTATATCTAAGTCTCCTTAGATAGGATTCGGGCCGCCTTTTAAATCGCATTAATATTGCCGCTAACTTAAGCATTTTAAAAAATAATATACTTATCTTAAGCTTAGATAGGTATTTAGAATAGATATCTATTAAAGGTTATTAAAGTATAAGGATATTAAAGGGCACTTACTAGGGTACACTTTGCCTATTGCGCGATATAGTAGTTATACTTCTTAGAAGTGAGAGTATTAAATGCGCATATATAGCCGGTATTATTCTTACTAGCCTCCTTTTTTAATATTATATACGTATAATATACGCATAGCACTCGAAAGGCCTTAGGCAGATCTTTTAAGTTGCATTTAAGTACTATCCAATTAGCAATATATATATTAAAGGGGGTTAGCCAACTATTAAAGCACTTACTAATAATAATGATATTAATAATAAGATAATATAAGATAAGATCTACTAAAGGGTTAATCAACTCAAAAGTAAGAGGGGGAGATCGACCTACTTATAAAAAGTAGGAGTTAGGGTTAAGAGATCAAAGGAGGAGGGAAGCTTGATATATATGCCTTCTTAAAGGCCCCTCTTTTCCCTTCTATAAATCATTATGATTTATAGCTATAATGGATTACAACTCTAGGTAACTCTTTAATAAAGAGTCTTAAACCTACTAGAATGCAACTAGACTATAATCGCACTACTATAAGGCTTAAACAAAAGACTTTAGATTGCTTCTATTACTTAAATACCTTTCCTTTCCCTCTTTACTATTTGCCTTTATCTTTACTATTCTACTTCCTATATACTATCCTTATTACCTATTATACCTACTTTTGCTATTAAGCTATTTGTCTTTGCTATTTTATTCTTTATTGCCATTTGATTATTTGCTACCAATCTGCCTCTTTTATGCACCTATTCTGCGTACTTCCTTATATAAGTTAAAAAGGTCTTTTTAAAAGAAAGTACTACTAGTATTAGTACGCAGATTCTTATGCAGGAGGCAAGCTGCCCTTATTCCTAGGGTCATCCTATATAGCTATACTATATGCGATATAAGGGGTTTTATATATATTTCAAATGGCTATTCAGCCGAAGGACTTCGGAAGGATATCTATATACAGCTAGGAGGGACTATAGGAGGGAGGACATTCATAGGTATAAAGGTACTATCTCAGTTATATAGAGATAGATAGACATTATAATAGATTCTTTTTAATAATAAGTACTTAACTATATTCACGTGAATATCGATTACCGGTATAGAACCTATAATATCCTATTGACTAAGCAGTAGGGTCATATGATAATACATCGGAGTGATGGCTATATCACCCATCTCAATACTATTAAAGATAGTTATAAAATTTAAAGTATTTAAAGATATACTAGGGTTATAGAAGATAGTAAGGGCTTAATAAGCTTAAGGACGACTCCTAGGCCTGCTTTGCAAGTTAGATTAAATAGTTTTATAAAGGAAAGTTTTTAAATTAACTCTTAGGTTTAAACTGCAAGTTAAGTTATATAGTCTTATAAAGGAACGCTTTTAGGAAAATTGATTCTTAATCCTACCTTATAAGTGAAGTTTAGTGATTTTGATAAAAGTTGCTATTAATTGATTATTTTTAATTTAAAGAGATACTTAAAAGTTAGATTAATATAAAAGGATAGTTATTATTTTTCCTAACTATAGGTTAATTAGAGTAAGGTTTAAATAAAGGTATTAAAATAGGTAATATAACTATTACTCTAATATATTATTATATAATACTACTGCTTAGTTAATAGGATATTAATATATATATAGCTATAAGAAAGAAAGGGGTAACCTTCCTTCCCTAACTCTTATTAATATATCGACTATTGACCTTTAAAAGCCTCCTTTACCTACTGCGCCGACTTACTTAAGCTCAATATTATATATATTTTAAATAATAAAAGTAGTAGCCTCTATTACTATTAGTAAAGAATATAAAACAATTTAAGTTAAGGCAATAGTATATGAATTATTATTTATAAAATCCTAAGTATTATTAAGATAGGCGATATAGCTATCACTCCGATGTATTGTTATATGACCCTACTGCTTAGTTAGTAGGATATTGATACGTATATAGCTAAAGGGAAGAAAGGGGTAACCTTCCTTCCTTAACTCTTATTAATATATCGACTATTAACCTTTAAAAGCTTCCTATACCTACTGCGCTGACTTATTTAAGCTTAATAGGTTATAAGCCTTAATTAGACTAATAATTGATTATTAACTTCCTTTAGAAAGCACTTGCGTTGCAACTATTAATAGGAAGTTGAATAAGACTTATAGTAAGAGGTAAGCAATCGGCAAATAAGAGGTATGATTCCTTATTTAGCCAACCTGTATTATAAAAGGTATGATTCCTTGCTCTAGAACTATAGGTTCTATACCGGTAATCGATATTCACATAAATATAGTTAAGTATATTGAGCTTAAGTGAGTCGGCGCAGTAGGTAAAGGAGGCTTCTAAAGGTCGATAGTCGATATATTAGTAAGAGTTAAGGAAGGAAGGTTACCCCTTTCTTCCCTATAGCTATATATGTATTAATATCCTACTGATTAAGCAGTAGGGTTATATAATAATATATTAGAGTGATAGCTATATTACCTATCTTAATACCCTTACTTAGACCTTACTCTAATTGACCTATAGTTAGGAAAATAATAACTATCCTTTTGCGCTAATCTAACTCTTAAGTATCTCTTTAAATTAAAAACAATTAATTAATAGCAACTTCTATTAAAATCACTAACCTTACTCGCAAGGCGGGACTAAGAGTCAAATTTTTTAAAAGCGTTCCTTTATAAGACTATATAACTTAACTCGCGGTCTAGGCCTAGGAGTCGATTTAAAAACTTTTCTTTTATAAGACTATATGACCTAACTTATAGGGCGGGCCTAGGAGTCGTCCTTAAGCCTGCTAAGCCCTTACTATCTTTTATAACCTTAGTATATCTTTAAACGCTTTAAATTTTATAACTATCTCTAGTAGCTTTATAAATCCATTTGCTACTATTCGATCGGTTAAGATATAAGTGATCGATAACTTGTTCTTTATAATAAGGTCGCAAATAAAGTAGTAGGCAATATTAATATATTTCAATTGCTTATATAAGTATAGATTCTTTATAAGTGTAATTGCCTTTGTATTATCTACTTAAAGATTAATACAGTTCCTATCTTATCTAATATACTTAGCGAAACCTATATCTTTTAAAACTTAGGCAATCTATAATCCTTGCTTATAATTTAATAATATTAATATATATTCAGCTTTAGTGCTTGCGATAGCTATTGATTTCTACTTCCTACTTCCTTATAATATAAGTCTATTATATAGTATTACTATACTTTCAAATATACTTTTCTAACCTTTTATATTTACCTAATCGGAATCGATATATACCTTAAGCTTTATACTTATATATTTCGTTAGTCTATATCTTACCTTTTATATAATTATTAATTAAAGGTATCTTTTAAATCGCTTAACTGCGTTCTTATATCAAATCATTAGATCCTTTAGGTTCTAACTAAGTTGCTTAATAATAAAGGCAATATCTAATCTTATATATACTATTATATATATAATTACTCTAATATCCTATTAGTACTTCTTTAGATCTCCTTTCTACTTATTTTTATTAATAGGCTTTAACTTATTATACTTTCCTTCGATTGGAATACACTTTAGCTTAAAGTTGGAAGCATAAGCAAAGAGTCCTATTTAGTCTAGGATCTTCTTAATATACTACTCTTAGTCCAACTAAAGTTCTCAAGTGGAGCAGTTCCTTATAATATAGATACTAAGGATCTTATAAATTCCCTTTAGATCCTTAGTATTAAAACGTTTCCAAATTATTATAAAGAACTAATCTAATTAAGTAATTGTTTTCGCAACTATAGTAATATTATTAATATATAGTAGCAACTTGATTTTACGCTTAATATAAGTAAATAGATAAGGGTTAGCTAAGCTTTAAACGAATCCTATTTCTACTAAAGTAGAGCTATATAAGAGGTTCTAATTATAAGCTGATTATTTAAGCCTATAGATACTGCGAAGTATATAAAAAGAGTAGCTAGCGCGTATAAGAATACTATTAGGTTAAAAGAGAAAAATCCGTTCCTTTATAATTACTTTAGTAAATGTATTTTTAATATTATACTATCTGCATTTAAGGTCCTTAGCAGCTACTATTGCTATAAATATGCAAAGGGTATTTATGCGAACTATTAGCGCGAACGTATTGAAGTAGTCTTTTCTATACTATTAATATAAGACCGAGGGGAGACAATACAAGAATAGGCCTACGTAAAGACCAAAGACAAAGAGGGAGGAAGCACCACAAGCGGGCTCTCCGAAGACGAGAACTAAGACAATTCACTAGTTAAGGGTAGAATAGGTAGTTAGCATTGCGCGCTATCTCTAAGTATAATAGTAGTCCTATATATACCCCTTTCTTGCTCCTCCTTTGACTATATGACCTATATTACAAGATCCTCCACTTCTAGGTCTTTATATATACCCTAACTAACTTAAGTAGCGGCCCCTGCTACTATTAGCAAAGAATATAAGACTCTTGCAGGTCGAGAATACTAATTCCTATTTGTAAGAATAATAAGTGCAAGTAAAGTTAGTACCTAAAGTTGTAAAGATAGGGAAGAGGAGAGAGGGTTT
>JAENRP010000245.1:47931-66882 GCA_024741835.1 Diplocarpon mali
GCACTTTTCACCTATAGGCCGGGCCCAGGAGTCAGAAAACAAAACTAGTAAAACAAACAAACAAGCTATAGAGTCGCAAAAACAATTAAAAATAGTACTAACCCAGATGTCAATTTTCCTTAGTTCTCTTTAAAGGATAGGGAGAACCATCACTAGATAATACTCTCTTTATAAAGCGCTTACTTCTTCTTAATAGTTTACTATTAGTATCAGAAGAGTCCGGTCTTGGTGTTGCAAGAGCTTTAGTGTTTTATAAAGATGCTAGTATAGTTTAATAGCTTCTGCCGACAGGGAGGGAGACTTGTATCGTAGCGTTATCGTTATTATCCTCTTTATTATCATTATCATCCTCTAGAGAGTCTTCTACTGCGAAGGGGGATAAGGCAGGCAATTCAATAGACAACACTTCCTTTTCTTTGCCTTTGGTTAATATAAGTTGCGGGCCGGGCCTAGGAGTCGTATCGGAGGGTTTAGCACGAGGTTTCTTAGTGCTGTACTTTTCGAAAAGGATCGTCTTATCGATCATATTATCAGCTTTAATATCATTATTAGTGCCTTTCGTCTTAATCCAGGACTTATCCCTATATAGTTATAGCTCTAACTATTAAATCAGCTTCTAAGTGTAGGTAAAATCATCAAAAAGTTCCTACTTATACTTCTTCAGATATATTATCAACTAAGTCATATCTTTAGAGAATAACTCCTTCACTATTATTACTACTAATAGATTGTTCCATAGCCGTTTCCCTACAAGTGCCTCTAATAGTAGGCCTCCTTTTATCATACTAAGCGTTATACAAAATTTGGCTAACGATTCTCTAGCAACACTCTATCTCGCAGTGCTAGGTCTCTTTATACCGATAGAATCGATAAGAAAATCTTCTAAGTCTATGCCATTCTCTAGTGAGTTATTGCCAACAACTTTTATATAGTTGTTGCTAATAGTAAGAAAGCCACCTTTTCCTAATTCTCTAGCAGATTCCATATCAACGAATATGCCTTATCTAATAAATATAGAGAATAGAGTCGTCTTATTAAAGATGTACTCCTTTAGAAGTGTCTTCTCTCTAGTATTCAATTCTTTCTATTATACTGCATTTCGAGCCAGATTCAATAAGATCCATTAAGCATTCTTAAGGCGTTAGGGTATGAGATTTGATAATTCATAGGATTTTTCCTAAATAGCGAATTCTCCAGTCGATTGTTTAGCTACCAGAATCATATAGTAGTTAATAGTTCTATTATTAAGTAGATTAACCCGCGAGCCAGGCCTAGGAGTCAATCTCACAAATCTTATATTAATATCAATCTTAGTGGCAATAACTCTCAAGTGGTAGTCAATTCTAATAAACTATACAGGCTTAGGATACGTCACTAGTTTATATAAAGACTTATATCGAGTCAGCAGAGCACCTAGGTACAATCTATAATGCATCCTCAGTATCTATTGTATTAAGCTATAAGTCATATTATAGAGGTAGATAGAGGGAGGGTTTGGCTTCTTATCCAAGGTCCAGAAGTGGTATTAGTACATTTCTAGTTCTTCTTATACTAACGTTAAAAATGAATTCTTTCTACGATTACTATAACCATACGTGCGCATAGCGCCTAAAAAGGCGCAGTTAAACAACTTAAGTATATTCAAAAAGCCTTTGCTATAGAATGATATAAAGTTATCAATAGTTAGTATAGCATTATACTAGGCAGGGGTCTATACGATATTATAGAACAATTTAAGGGCTTTAAGTGCCACTTTGAACTTAGAGAAGCCTAACGATATATCCTTCTTAACTTGGCTTGCCATTCTATTGCCAATAGCTATAATTGCATGATTTCCTAAATGCAATAAAAACAAGGTCAGGTTGGGAGCAGTGCAAAATTTGTAGATATTAGACGATACATCTTCATTAGTAAGGCCTATCGTTGCCAATCCATAGTACTATATATATTAGCGTTTATAGAGGGCGCAGAACTTTTCAAAATTGAAGTCCTTAAACATTCCTATTATAAACTTTATAAGTCTTATCTTCATTTCCAATGTTACTACTATCTTAAAACTGTCGCTATGCTATAGTATTATCTTTATATTAAGGGGGACCTAATAACATTCTATAGAGATGATATTTGTATTAACTTCGGATTTCTCCTTAAGAATATAGAAGTTACCCTTCAATTTCTTATGCTTAATAAAGAACTATATAATATTATCTATAGAAAATTCGTCTTATAGCAGTTTTATAATCTACTTAACGGCTCTTATTGTCCCTTCCTATACTAATAAGACTTCTCCCCGACCTTCTTTTCTTAAACGCTTTATTATTAACTCGTAGAATTTGAGAACAAATTTTTACAGGTCATCGGGGAAAGATTGCACGATATCGGTGGTATCCTTCTTAATATTATTAAAAATTTCTAGCATATTAGTAACAGTGCCTATTTCTTCATTAGATAATTCATCTTCTAAGTCTATAATATCATATGTATTAACCCGTAGGCCAGGCCCGCGAGTCATTTTCTTTACTATTAGTGTTTAAGGTATTCGGGGTATTTCTAGGGATAGTGACTCAAATTCGTCTAAGTCAAAGGAATAGTAGTCGGGCAGGTCAGCTGCTTGAATTCCTAGTGTCACAGGCACCTCCGGCTTGGAGACATTCTCCCTACGTGCTAATTCCACTCGTAGGCCAGGCCTATAAGTCAAATTCTCCTCATCAGTTATTCCTGCCAAAGGTGGCAGCATTTTTAAAGTAATAGGGATAATAAACTCCTATCTCTCTAACTTATCGTCGAAGTAATTCATAATATACTCAGCGAGATAAGTCATCTTTTCTTTTATAATAAGTAGACTATATTGCGACTATTAAAGGCCAAGTGTATCTAGAATAGTTTAATCGGAAAGTGCAAAATTATTATACTATAAGGGTTCATCTTTTATAGTCTAAATAGTAGAGTATATAATAGTACTTAAGAACCTAACAAATTTTCTACCTCTAATGCTATTTCCTTATAGCTTTTTCATACCTTCTTAGATGGTGAAATGATTCAACACCTATATAGCCTTTACTATAGGTTGGTATATCTTAAAGATTTTGCCAAGCCCTCGCAGGGCGTTATTAATAGTAATATCGATTATAAAGTAGGTCTAGAAAAGTATACTATAGGTACTACTTATAAACTGCAACAATCTTTTTATACACTTATTCTTCTTATTTCGATTTTTCCGAAACAAATCCATAGAATTGGCATACCTTTAATATTCCTATAGAAATTTTTCATAATCGATCCCTTTTGTCTTAAGCTCATTCTTAAGAAAATCATCAAAGCCCAAAAATCCTTCTTCTATAGCAGAAATTCTATAGTTTAATACTTCTATAGATAAGTTTAAGAATACTTGCTATTCTATTTCACCTAACGTTCTATAGGTACTCACCATATCTTCTAATAATCTCAAAGCTTTTCCATCCTATGAAAAGTTACCCTCTAACATTAGTTCGTTATTAGCAGTATTCAAGGGTTTGCTGCCTAAAGCCATAACTGATATATTCTTCTTAAGTATAGCTCTCTTACTTAAGCTCAGTGGTGCCATAATAAATTATTTAATAGAGGGGAGTAGTTCTAAATAAAGAGATGATTATTTAAGAAAGATTAACAACATAAGAGGCTTATACTAGAAAAGATTGATAACGAAAGACAATAGTAGTAGTACTAGTGTTATAGGTCTAGTGGGGTTGTAGAAAAAGTAAAAAAAGTAAAATCGTAGTGCAAGGAGAGGCTTATTTATAGAGTTTGAAATCGCGCTAGTGCATATAGGAAAAGTGGGTATAATAAGCTTAGAAGTAGGAACAAAAGTGGGGTGTAACGTATATAAGGACCTACAATTAGTAAATAACAATTGTCAAAGGTAAGGAAGACATTTCAAAGGTAAGCGTTAGAAAGTTGCATACAAAGGGAATAATCAAAGAATAAATCATATAAAGAGTAAAGTAAATAAAGAATATATATAGAATGGAATAATAGGTTAAGAATAAAGAGGTATAGGTATATAGAAAGTAGATAATCCTTAAAAATTTCAACTTTTAATTCGCAATCTCTCTAAATGGTTTTCAAAAGGGGAAGTAGTAGACTCGATTCTCTAAGCTTAAGTCGACTCAATTATCAGTTCTATTATCACTTTAGAGTCTTCTTCTCTTGCGTTAGTTCTTATTTCTTAGCGATTTCTCAGCTTTAAGGACCTCTCTTAAAGGATCTTCTATTAGTACCCCTAGATTTAGTAACCGAGGTTCATCCGAACTATCTCGTAGGCTTAAGCTAGCCAAGTCTAACCTCACTCGCAGGCCGGGCTTGCGAGTCAGTCTTAGCGTTTCTAAGCTTAAGGGTAAAAATAGGGGATTAATTCCCAAATCAGGGTCTAATACTATACTAGAGTCTCGGTTCGTCTCTTTTCCGAATTTTCTTGCAATAATGCCTTTATCAATTAGTATATTAGGCTCTCAGATAGCATTTACTTTATCGCGCTATCCCTAAGACTTAAGTCTATAAAGAAGCGACTTAGTATTTATAACATTCGTCTAGGCCTTAATAAGGGCGTTAAAGAGCTTTTAATTATATTCTATAAGGTGGATTTTCAATTCGTCTTTATTAAGAAGAAATAACTCCTGTACTTCGATTATAACCGATAGATCCGTTTAAGAGCGTCGACTAATAATAGCTTTAAAAAGGCTACCGCAGTTCTTAAGATGAAAAGCTACCTTAAAAGGTATAGTAGTTCTACTTGCGTTAATCTATTAAAGTACTAGAGGTTGCTTTAAAGCAGAGACTGAAAAGATAAAATCGGAGATTTGAGTCTTATTTTCTAAGGTGTTCTTATTAAGGATAGCTGTATAGTTATTGCAAAAGGCTATGAAACTACCAGTCCTATAAGAATTGTCCAAAAGCATTTTAAGAAGGTATCCCTATTTTATTATTACTATAATTGGATTGCTATTATTAGTAATAGGTCGCAAGATCTCCTTTCGCTTTAACTTTGCGATCATTCGAGCTAGTTGAGATTTTAAACCGAGTGCCTAAGAAGTCCATCGACTCGTCTTCTTCGCAGATAGAGTGAGTTTTATAATCGACTAAGAGCCGACCCACCTATTAAGGCTTCTAGAAGCTGGCCCTTATCCGATCGGTAGGATCTGATAATCTAAGACTTGCTTTTTAATAAAATTG
This sequence comes from Diplocarpon mali, assembly GCA_024741835.1. Taxonomy (NCBI): domain Eukaryota; kingdom Fungi; phylum Ascomycota; class Leotiomycetes; order Helotiales; family Drepanopezizaceae; genus Diplocarpon; species Diplocarpon mali. The sequence continues at coordinate 53,140 of JAENRP010000245.1, forward strand.
ACTCGTAGGCTAAGACTGCAAGTGAAAATCGGAATTTCTTTATTAGTAGCACTTGCATCTCTCTTTATCGAAACGACTTGATTATAAAGACTAAAGCCAATCAATTAAAGAGGTTCAGGGTAAGCTATAAGCTAATAGGCTCCTCTACTTTTCGCTATTATAGCTAAGAGGTAAAGTCTATAATGCATCCGAAGGACTTATTAAGTGAGGCTGAATATCATATTATAGAGAAAATAAGAAGGTATAAAGGTCGCGTTATCTATAAAGCGGAAGTGATAAAGGTATATCTCTACTTCTTATCTTATAATAGAGAGGAATATACCTATAAAAGCACTATTATCGGTAGTAAAATTGTCGGTTAAGAAGCGGCATCCGAAGGGTTCAGGCATCACAATTGACCCTTCTTCCTCTATTTCCTCTTGCTATTTATTGCTTAATAATATCGAAAAGAAAGAATTGTTCTATTCAATCAGCTCCAATGCCTTTAAAGCTTCGGGATCAGCCTTGAATTTTATAGCACCTAGAGATGCTTCTATTATTAATAAGTTAGATTTGCGTATCCTTAAAGAGATAAAGAACTGATTATTAAAGTGGATTAGAAAAAGATTAATATCTTCTACTGCGTAAAGAAGTTCGAGGTATTTAATAGTTTCGTTAATATCAAATCCTTTATAATTGAGATTATAGTAAACCGAAAGAGAGCGAATATAAAGGTCGCAAAGTCTTCTCCCTTCGATTCCTACGCTAGGAAGATACTATCGAAAGTGAGTCTTCATTGCAAAGGACACTTAAATATTATATTGTTCTCTAAGCTTAAGGTTGATAATGACCGATTGAGGCACATTACTACAATTACAAATGTCCTAATCAATAGATTCCTCTTTGCGTTCTCTTTCTCGCAAGATAAAATAGTCTCGCTTAGCATCCGAGAGATTAGGTTCTTAACTTCTGTAATTATTAAAGAATTGAATAATATCTATAGAGGCGAACTCGTTTAAGATAAGCCATTAAATCTATCTAACAGCTCTCTTAGTTGTCTTTAAAGCAATAGGAATAGGGTCTTCCCCTATATTATCGTTTTTAAAACAGTTGTATATAAATATAAAGAAGTCAAGAACTAGCTCCTTTAAGTTATTAGGGAAGGAGTCTAAGCGAGCGCGCAATCCTTTAGTTTCAAATTGCAAATTAGCCAAGGTAGCTATCGAACGATCTATCCTTTTTAAAGGTCGAGCCTTAAGGGGTCGTCTAGCTAAAGGAGAGTCCTTTGAAGATTTTGAAAATTCTAAAGAGGCTGCGCTAAGCGTTTAGGCAATTTGTTCGGCAGCGGTTTCTAGAATCATTTTAGCAAAAGGCAGGTTAGGTCTAGTTTTAAAATTCTCGTTTCTAACTCCTAGTCTAGGACCGCGAGTCAAATCACATAGTTTAGCACTTATCGTATCTTTAGGTTAAAAAGCGAATTTTAAGGCAGGCTTAACTATAAATAACCAATTCCCTTCTTTATTATTAAAGAAATCTCGTCTAAACTCTATTATAAGAGTCTAGTTCTCTTTTAAAATAAGCAAACTATAAGTAGAAGCGCAGAGCCTTAGCATATTAATAATAGTGCTATTAGGTAAGGTAATATCTATAGCTTAATTTAATCTTTTTATAGCCTTATCAGCTGCTATAAGTACTACATTAGATAGGCTTATAAATCTGCGACTGTGAATTCAATTGCCTTGGAATTTTACTACTCCTTCTTAAATGATAAAGAAATTAAGAATCTAAATAGCTCTAGCGGTAGGAGTGTTTTCCTTAAGAATTTTTAATAATACTTGTCTTCTATTATTAGAATCAATATTTATTAAGAAGCGCAAACGAAATAAGAGTCCTCTCTTATCAGTGGCTAAATTATCTAGTTATCGAATAGATTCTTCTCTTTTGTCTTAGTCTGTTTTAAAAGTGTCGGCCAAGGTCATATATTAATCTGCATCAGCTAAGAATTCCTCTCTAGAGATTCCCTTTAGTCTTAATTCTTTAGTTAGGAAGTCGTCAAATTGGAGAATTCCAGGGGCCACCTAGGTTAAAAGGTTGCTAATAGTATTCGCGTAAGCTAAAAGGAGTTTTTATTACTCTATATCTCCTAAGGCTGCGTAAGTCGATTTAAAGCTCTCTAACGATGCAATAGCTCTACTATCCTAAGAGAAGTTTATAACTAGTGCTTATTCATCCCCTATTATAGTAGATAAAACCATTTGTAAGTTCTTTAAAGGCATATTACTTATAAAAGATAAGTAGTATAAATAAGAGAGTTCAATAGGGTATAAGAATTAAAAGGGCATATAAGCTGCAATAGGTTTACTATATATATATTAAGGAAATTGGACTTTTTATTTATTATTTAAGGAAAGTAATAGGAATATTATAATTAAAGGCTAATATCAAGAATGCAAAATAAGTTAAAGCAAGTAAGAATTTAAAGTGATCTTAAAAGATCCATATCTTAAATAATAAAGGAAGCGACCTTACTGAAAATGTAAAAATAAGGATTAGAGGAAGGTAAGACAATTAATAGGCTAGGAAATCGTTTAGTATTCCTGCTTACGTTCTTCGGATATTTTAAGAATAATAACTTAAGGTTGCGATTAGTTAGGTATTTTAATATTCTTTACTCGTAGGACTAGCTTATAGGTCAAATTGGAAAAATCTTAGTCTTTATCCGAGGGTTCAAAATTGCTTATATCGCCGTCGGTTCCTATAGAGGATTCGGAGGTTGTATCAATTTCTAATTCGTCTTCTAAGGGGAACAAGGTCTGGTCGCGTCGATAAAAGCGCTTTAGTCGGTTGGCTGCAAAGGTTCCTTTAATATTAACTCTATTAAGTTCCTAAAGAGAATAGTATCCCTTTTCTTTCTACTTAGATTTAACCTTAAATAGACTAAGCCATTGATAGTTAAGTTTAGTATCTACTAATATATTAATACTTCTTGCAACGTCGTAGACTAAGATAAGATTATCTTTTCGAATAGGGTGCGTTTTAAGTACTTTAGAAGCAGCCTACGCTTCCTTAGCTTTTTCCTAATATCATTTCTTTTGCAAAATGATTTCCTCTATATCTATATCTCAAAGCTCAAGTTGTCGGCATCTTATTATAAGCAAATCGGAACAGTTCCGAATTTGACTATAGTCGAATAATCTCTAAACAGGCTATTAGGATTCAAGAGGGAGCTATGCCTCTCTACTATAAATAAAGAAGAATAGTATAACTCCAGTTGGTTTATAGATTATCGTTCGATAAGCAAAGAGTATTCTATAAAAGCGTTTTATCTAATCCTTAAATCCTCTATAAGTAACTTTAGATAGATTATTAAGAATATTATAGTGTCCTTATTCTACTACTCTATTAGCTTTCGAGTTATACGCTAAGATTTAAACCCGTTTAATACTATATTTTCGTAAGAAAGCTTCAACTACTCCTTTGTTTTTAGGGCCTCTATTAACAGTTAATCTGTTAAAAAGTCTATAGCAATAGACTACGTCTTCCTAGAGGAACTTTGCAATAGATTCAGAGTTAGCAGATCTCAAAGGTCGTCCTTTAGGCCATCCTAATAGGTCTTCCTTTACTAAAGCAAAATATATTATCCTATTCTTAATAGTTAGTACTTATATAATATTAAGGCTGACTTTATAGAAAAGGCCTAATGGCTAGGTTAGGAATAAGGGATTTTCCTTATAACTAGGTTTTCGTTTCTAATAAGGGACGCAACTCTTTATAAAAGCTTTACAGTCCTTAAAAGAGCCTTTCCAAAAGAATTTTCTCAAGAGTTAGTAGTAAGTAGACTTAGCTCCTTAGTGGCCAGTTTCCTTATAAATATCTTAGATAGCCTTGGCCCTTAGTTTTTCGTCGTCTAAGTAGAGTTGTATAGGGAATGAGTTATCGCTCCTTTTAAATAATCGTCTTCCTTGCACTAGATAAATCAAAGCTTTAGCTTTGAATTTCTGAAAATCCTTAAGAGCAACTGTCTTTAGTTATTTAAGCGTGACTAAAAATTTCGCGATTTCTTTAGAGTCACTTAAGTAGTTAAGTGATAAAATTCTCTTATTTGACTTACGGGTCGGGCTTAAGAGTTGAGTCCCTTTAAGGCGATATATCGATAGATAACCAACTTTGTTCTCTACCTACTTATTAATATCTATTTCGTCTTCTTTAATTAAATCAAAGGGGTAGGGGCGAGTTCTTCTTAAAAGGCCGTTTGCAATAGTATTTTTCGTTCCTGGAATATGTTTGACTTCAAAGTCTATTAGTCTTATCCAAGCAATCCATTTCATTAGTAAGGCTCTAGGTAGGTCGCTTATAGCTCTATTTAATTATTCTACTAGCACTTTAGCATCGGTTTTAAGGATGAAGTAAGTATTATAAAGGTCGCTTCTTATCTTTTTCATTGCTTTCAAGGCTCCTTTGTATTCCTATTTAATAGTATTATACTTTGTCTCTACTAGATTCTAAAGACCACTTTTAAAGTAAGCTAGATATCTTTTTTATTGGCTATTAGCTTATTAAAGGATAGTACCCTATCTGATTAAGCTTGCGTCAACTATTAGTATAATTGGCCTAGCGTCAGCTCTATAGTCTATTTTAATCAGATATAGCGCTTTAAGTAACGCTTGCTTCAATTGTTTTATAGCCTCCATTTAGGGTTCCTCCTATTGAAACTCAGCCCCTTTCCAAAATAAGGCGTAAATAGGCGCTGCCTTTTTAGCGAAATCCTTAATCTAAATGCAATAGTATACTATAACGCCAATGAACGCGCGAGCTTTTGCTATATCGTTATACCTCTTCTATTTGTCGATTTTAAGTACTTTAGCCCTTTAAGGACTTCGGCCATTGGAATTAGTAATGAAACTAATAATTTCTATCGATAGAAGATAGTATTATAACTTCGGACCAACCGTTGCTCCTGCCCTTTCGAATTGTATAAGCACCTGGTCTAGGTTCTGAATATATTCTATTATAAATCGTTATATACTAGGAAGAACTTCTTTATAATTGTAGAATGATCTTAATCCTTTTACTCTTATATCGTTTATATAAGGGAGCGTAATATTAGGTATATAATCTACTAGTATCTTATAGATTACTTAGACAAATTGAGCGATCGAATTTATAGCCTCTTAAGGTAATCTTATTATCTGAAGTAGCCTAAGAAGGGTTTGAATTGCTATTATATCTCTTGATTTAACGTTAAGAATGAATTGGTCGTATCTAAAGAAGAAGTTAATAAGAGAGCTGTAGGTTAATCCTGCGAATTTATTTGAGAACTTATCTATATTTGGAGGAATATTGGCGTCCTTAACAGTTACTCGGTTTATCTCTACTACTGCTGTTATTAGTCTATAAGTTCCCTTCTCTTTCTTAGCAACTAGGAACCATTTGTTCCTATAAAGGCTATTACAGAACTCAAGAACTCCTTGCTTTAGCCTATCCTTTAATATTTCGATTACCTTTTCTTAAAGAGCTTTAGGGACCTCGAATGTTTTCTCTTGCCAGGCTTTATAGGATATTGTCTTAATCTTAATATAAGGCGTAACCTCTTCTCGAATCTAGCTAAGTTCTATCTAATCAAAAGCTAAGGCGTCTTTTCGATTTGTCAAGGTTTTATAAAGTAGTTCGCGTTCTTATTCTATTAAGTCATCTTTAATTTTTAGTATATCGAAACGTTCTTTTATTAGCCGATATCTGATAGGTTTATTAGAAAATCTGCCTATAATAAACTTATCGAATTTGCCACCCGGCTTTAGAGGTCGAAGCTTCTTATCTTATTTAAACCAATCGTTTAGTCCTCTAGGCTTTGAGCCGTCAGAGATTCCCTAATCTACCAGTTGTACTTTATCAGCCTTACTTTTATATATAGTTCGAATATTAGCTAGTACTATACTTCTCTGCTTCTTTCCTTTTTTATCAAATCCTATAAAACGGTCCGAATTTTCCTTTTTAAAAACAAATAAAAGATTTTCTAAGTTATCAATTTGAAGTGCGTAGATAGAAATGTTATTAGTAATTTTATTATTTTTCACTTATAGGTCCGGCCCGTAAGTGGTTTTTAGGTTTTTTAAAATGATTAGTGAATTATCGAAATTTATAAAATAAACCCTCTTTTCTGCTATATTTTTCTTTTTTCTTAATTATTAATCTGATAAAACGCCGATTGTACTATTTTTCAAAATTCCAGATTTGACTCCTAGTCCAGGACCGCAAGTCAAATCGCTATTATTCAAAATCGGCAAACTTACCTTTCTTTTGCTATAACTCCTTGCTAGGTGCCTTCCTTTACTAGCATTAAGCCTAGCCCTTATGCTAGCTAATCGTTTTTTAAAATCTTATTCTAGAATTCGGCTATATCTCCTGCAATAACCATTTGTCCTTCTAAAGATCGATCTGTATTCTAAAGACTAGCTTTTATAAGACTATCTCTAGGATAGTTAAATGTTAGCTGAGATTCTAAAATAAAGGGCATTCTTAAAAGAATATCGTTTAAAGAATTCTCTATTATTAGAAAGTTAGTATAATTAACGATTCCTCTAACTCTAACCTTTACGTTTTTCACCTATTTATTAAAATTGTATTTCGATCTAGAGACAGTCGAATAAATAAGGAGTCGATCGCTAACGATTGTTAATTGAGCCATTTCTGCCACTTTTCTAATTATTGCATTAACTTCTAAACTACAATCGATTAGAGCCTTTGCTTTAACTGATTCTTCTATAGAACAAATAATAATAGGGCTTTTTATCGCAATTGCTAAACAATTTCAGTTGATATTCTAAGATGTTAAAGCTATTGCTATAATATTGTAGTACTTTTAGGTTCCTTTGTCTTTTGCAATCTAAAGATATTTGATTAAGGCTAGGTGCTTCTTAGAGTTCTTTTACATTATAATTTCTATTTCCTTATTATTATTCAAATCTTTAAAGGCAATCGGGATGTGCTTTCCTAGCACTTTATCAAAGCGTCCAGTTAAACTAAATAGGTCTTTAAATGTAAGGTTAATTTACTAGGCTATGATATTCTCTACAGCTTTCTCTATTGCAGTTGAACTAGCGTATTTATTAATGAATTTTTCCTGTTTTAATATCTGTCTCTTTCGCTTAAGGTCAAGGGTCCGCGTAATAACTTCGACTTCTTAATCTTTAAGCTTAAAGCCATCTTCGTCTATTATATCTCTAATCAATTCGTCTGCCATATCGGCTTTATCCTCGTCCACTATAGTTCCAGATTATTAGGTGTCTTTTAGCGTTTGGACTCTATATTAAGATTCTTGAGTTGCATGCGTTAATTTCTGGACTTTAGCTGGTTTTATTAGTATTAGGGGAGTAGTAGATCTAGAAGGACGCTGAGTATTCTAAGGGTTTTTAAATATAGAAGTAGCATTAATATTAGCAGATATATTATTATTAACCCATCCTAAGACTAAGATGCCTCTAACTTCTATAGCTATTTAATTAGAAGCTGGGTCCTTAAGAACTCCCTTAGGTAAGTTGCTAATTGGACTTATATATATATAAGTTGGAATTTTAGCATTTATATCTATAATATACTATCGTTCGACTAAATTCTCGTCCTATTTCGTACTATATATCATTGTTTGAATAGTCTATAACCATAAGCGATTCTAGTGCTTTTTAATAGGGATAGCTTCTAGCCTAGGATCTTTAATACAAAGCATCCTATACTTATTAATATATATAACCCTAATGTTAATAAAATAATAGAAAAGAGGGCAATCGTTGCGATACTTATATAAAGCGTAGTTAGGTTCTTCGTTATTGCAAAAGTTGCAGGTTAGTCGTCTTCTATTGCCATTCCCTTAGTACCCTATAGTATTGATATTAGCAGAGTGCTAGTTGGGATTAATTTCTCCTTCTTCAGTTAATTGTTGAGTTCTTATATTAGCTAGTTGTTCTAAATAATAAGAAGTAGGAATCTAGTAATAGGAACTACTATATTAGCTTGTAGTGGCCGAGTTTTGCCTATTACTAAATTAGGGAATATGCTGTTTTTCCTATAAGAGATCATTAATCCTAGTTTCTAAGCTCTAGATTCAGAGTTCTGCAAATTAGGTCTTAAGTTCCTTAATTCTAAGGTTGGATCTTACTCTTAAGTCAGGCCCGCGAGTGAAAGGTATGACTACTAGGTTCTTCTTTGCCTCCTCTATGACTTCCAGAGCTTTCGAGTGTTCTTAGACCAAATTCTTAAGGTCTTTAGTATAAGAGGGAGTAGGGGCTTTTTCCTACTCTATAGTATTAATAGTTCTCTTACTAAGATCTGACTTTAAAGCAAAGGCCGAGAATTCCTCAAATAAGGCAAAGGTTATAGGGTCTTGCTTATCGATTCTAAAATGCTTGATAATCTTGTTTCGGAGGCTAGTGGGTAATCCGAGCAAGAAAAGACAGCCTCTTTCAACTTCGCTAAGTATTTTCTAGCTAATTAAGGTGTTCGACATATAAGTAAAAGTCCGATAGTAGTTCTTAAGTTCCTTGGCAGTACGAGTGATCAGAATAAATTCCTTTAAGAAAGCCAAGGTATCGCGAATCTGCTATCTATCAAATTCTCGGAATTTAGATTTAAGGGCCTTAATAAAGAGTTCCTATAAACCATGAGTTTTCCATTCAAGGAGGGACTTGATAATATCCTTACTTATATGATTATAGTAGCAAGGAAGTCGAGAAATCATATCCTCTTATATAATACCAAAATTGTAATAAGTTTCCTTATATTGCTTAAGGAAATCAGTAATATTAGCGCCTATAAAGTGAGGAGCACCAGGAGAACTAGGGAGGGGAAAGTGACTAGTAACAGCCCTAAATGCGGCTATTATCGTTTTATACTAACTGTCTGGGTTAATAGAATCTATAGGGGGTAAAGGGGAAGCTTTGATATTGCGAGATTGATTGCTAAGAGGAGTACTTTGAAATTCAAAAGGGTTTAAAGAACGTTTAAAATCCAAGTCAATCTTAGAGTGACTAGGACGAGTTTAAAAAGATTCAAATAAAGGGTTAGTGAAAAGTTTAAAATTGTTATTGTTTTTAGTATTTTCTAATATCGATATTGAAAAAGTAGGTAGTAGTCCTAAGTTGTTTAAGGACGTCTTTTTATCCTCCTACTCGTAGGCTAGGCCTAGGAGTAGAATTCCGGATTCCACTAAAAGTTTAATCCGAGTTTGCCAAGAGATTTTAAGTAGGTGCTAAACAGCTAATAGGAGCGTTGCAACTAATCGCAATAAGATAAGGTTTACTTAATTAAGGACCAATTTCTAAGATAAGGTTTGTATCTAAGATTCTTCTTAGCCTCTAGGCCAGTTCCTATTGGTCCTTAGAATAAAGGGGTCTCTGGAGACGATTCTAAGGCAATTTTTAGAGTTCTATCTAGCTAAGGCGGCTGAATTATCAGATTCGGATTTCTAAGGATTCTGCAGAGACACTTCCGATTGGAGTTTGCGCTTAGTATTACTTAAGTACTTGAAACCACCGCTATTAGAGATTGCTATTATAGGGTTTGTCAAACTTTTCATATTGAAAAGCCGAAAATTCCGAGAATCTCAGAGTTAAGGAAGAAAATAGGGGTTTTTAAAGCAGAGCCGAAAAGGGAAAATCTAAGGTTGTTAATAGTTGCTAAACGAAAATCGATAGTTCTAAGTAACTAGGCGATTAAGGATAAGGGTTTTAGAGTTAATTAAAATGCTATAAGTGTTTCAAAGACGTATTTCAAAGGCCGGTCTCTTATCTGCGAACTAAGAGATCGATAAGGTCGTATAGGGATAGAAATCTCAAGAAATCGGTCCCTGCGTAGGTTACTAATATAAAATAGAAGGGAGACAACACAAGAATAGGCCTAAGGGAAGACTTAAAAACAAGAGGAGGAAGCACTACAAGCGGGCTCTCCTAGATAAGATATTAAGAACAAGTCCTAAGTATAGGGTATATTCAGTACTATAGCGACACGCGCTATCTCTATATACAGAAAGTGGCCCTTTTATCCTCCTACCGGCCTGCGCCGATCATATGATATATATCACAAGACCTATCCATCTCAGGTCTCCATAGTATATATGCCTTAACTAACTTAAGAGGCGTCCTTGCTAAAGAAAATTTAGGCTTTATATAAAATTCGATTGATAATTTAGGAATTCCTTTAATATAGCCGTTTATTAAGCCTTTTTAAGGTAGCAACTCGCTTATTTAACCTAAGGGAAGCTAGATTTAGGTATTTAGAGTTTGCATATTAGTTTTTACCTTTTAAAGCCTATCGATTTCCAAACTAAAGGGCGTAATAAGTTTTCTAAAGAAGGCCTTCGATTAAGGTTTCCAAATGTTAAATGCGGAGTTTAGAAAACTAGGCTTCGAGTTCCTTGATTTTTAAAGTAGATTTCACTCTTAGGCTAGGACTATAAGTAAAGGGAATTACTACTGGATTTCTCTTTGCCTCTTTAGTAACCTTTAGAGCCTTTAAATATTCTTATACTAGGCTTTTAAGATCTTTAGTAAAGGAGGAGGTAGGCTCTTTTTCTTTCTCTATTACTTTAATAGTCCTTTCGCTAAGGTCTGATTTCAAAGCGAAGGTTAAGAAGTCTTCGAATTAAGCGTATATTATAAGATCCTACTTATTAACTTTAAAATGTTTGATAATCTTATTTTAAAGGCTAATAGGCAATTTAAGTAAGAAAAGGCGTCCTCTTTCAACTTTATTAAGAATCTTTTAATCGATTAAGGTATTAGACACTTAAGTAAAGGTCTAATAGTAGTTTTTAAGTTCCTTAAGAGTGCGAGTAATAAGAATAAACTCCTTTAGAAAGGCTAGAGTATTGCAAATCTGCTATTTATCAAATTCCTGAAATTCAGCTTTAAGAGCCTTAATAAGTAGTTCCTAAAACTTGCAAAGCTTCTACTTAAGTAGAGATTTGATAATATCTTTACTAGTTTGGTTATAGTAATAGGAAAGCCAATTGATTATCTTATTATATCTAATGCTAAAATTATAATAAGTCTCCTTATATTATTTAAAGAAATTAGTAATATTAGCTTTAGTAAAATAAGAAGCGCTAGAGGAACTAAGAAGGGGAAAATGATTAGTAATAGCTTTAAAAGCGGCTATTATTACTTTATTCATTTCGGTAAAAGGGAAGGAGCTAAGTCGAATATAGGACTTAAGGTATTCCGAAGAGTTTTTAAAATCCGAATCAATCTTAAAGTGACTAGGGCAAGCTTAAAAAGATTCGGGCAAAGGGTTAGAAGGAGGTTTAAAATTGATATTTTTAATATTTTCAAGTGTTAATATTGAAAAAGCAAGTGCAGTTATTAAAGGGGAAGGTGTTAAAAGGGAAAGTAAAGAACTCGAGTTATATAAAATTGCATTTTTATATTCCTACTTGCAGGTCCGGCCTAGGAGTAAAAATCCGGTTTCTATAGAAAGTTTATTTATACTTTGCTAAGACTTCTTTAGTAGGTGTAAAATAGTAAATAAGGGTACTGCAATCACTAATAGTAAGTAAAGGTTTATTAAGTTAAAGACTAATTTCTAAGATAAAGTTTCTAAGAAAGATTCATCTTAGCTTCTAGGACAATTCCTATTGGTCCTTAGAATAAAGGGGTCTTTAGAGACGATTCTAAGGCAGTTTTTAGAGTTCTATCGAGCTAAGGCGGCTAAATTATCAGATTCGGATTTCTAAAGATTCTAAGAAGACACTTCCGATTGGAGTTTACGCTTAGTATTACTTAGGTACTTAAAACTACTGCTATTTAAGACTGCCATTATAGGGTTTGCTAAACTTTTTATATTAAGAAGCCGAAAATTCCGAAAATCTCAAAGTTAAAGAAGAAAATAGGGGTTTTCAAAGCAGAGCCGAAAAGGGAAAATCTAAGGTTATTAATAGTAGAAAGTGGCAATCGATAGTTCTAAATAATTAAGTGATTATAGGGTCGATAATAGAGGAATGATAACTAATAGTTATAAATAACTAAATGATTATTATTTTAAAAGGTTTTTAAAGGGTTAATCTCTTATCTACAAACTAAGAGAATCAAAAGGAGAAGTCGTATAAAGACGAAATCTTAAAGGAATCGTCCCTGCGTAGATCACTAATATAAGACCAAGGGGAGACAATACAAGAATAGGCCTATATAAAGACTAAAGATAAAAAGGGAGGAAGTACTATAAGCGGGCTCTCTAAAGACGAGAACTAGGATAATTCACTAGTTAAGGGTAGAATAGGTAGTTAGCATTGCGCGCTATCTCTAAGTATAATAGTAATCCTATATATACCCCTTTCTTGCTCCTCCTCTGACTATATGACCTATGTCACAAGATCCTCCACTTCCAGGTCTCTATATTAAGAGAAGCCCTTAGCTATAAGCCTTACCTTATAATATTCTAAGGTCCTATCTATATATATCTTAATTATAAAGACCCACTTTGTTAATACTAGGTTTATATCCTTTAGCGTCGGTTCCTCTATCTATATGCCATTTGTAATAAAAGAGCTTATCTCCTTTTAAATTGCCTTATTTTATACTACTTTATTCTCTAAGTCGTTAATAGCTTTATTATACATCTTTAAAAGAGAGATTTTCATTATCCTTCTAACGGTTAGGAACGCATTATCTTTATCAAAGCTCTATTAAAGTTCAAGCTTATAAATCCTATATACTATTATAGCTTAGATACGCTTAAACTTGCATTTGTCTAAGGTGACTTCTAATTCTAGGTCTCTATTCCTTTTTAAAGACGTAGGTTCAGCTATAGGTTTTATAGGCTTATTATCTAAGGAACCGCTTTCTAATAGTAGAGGCTTATTATTACTTATACCTATTTTAGGAATATCCTTTACCTTAGGTACTTTAACTAAAGGGATAATAATATCAAAGTTATTTTATACTTTAAGTAGTTTGCGGACAATAGGAATAGTCTATTCGGCCTTTAGGCAATTAGCAAGTCGTCGATTAGCAAATGCACTTAATATACTTAAGCTAAGAGAAAGGGGTTATTAGTTCAGCTTAATAGTATTACCGTCGAGTAGTATACCTTGCGAATCTCTAAGTATATAAAGCTTTAAGGATAGCTCCCCTTTATTTCGAGATTTATTAAACTCAATTACTAAGGATATAATTACTCGCCTTAGATCTGGCGTATATACTATCTATTACTTTATTATCTATTTAATATACCTAATAAATATATACTCTCTACTTTAGTTTATTAGCTTCTTACTCTTTATACCTATAGGCTAGGACTTTAGGCTAATATAAGAGTAGCAGACGCTTTTAAAGATATAGATATAGTCTAGGCTTAGTTTCTATTTGAAATATACTTTATATAATAATATTTAAGTGCTATTAACTATTAATCTACTACCTATTCTATTTTATAAGTATATATCTACCTTAATTGCAAGGTCTTAGGATTCTAGTAGTAAGTTAGTATCTTATAATAGAGCGTAATAGTCAGTCTTTACTTATTAGATGCTTCGCTTAGTAATACTATTCTAATAAGAACCTTTATATATTATAATTAGTTTATAATAAACTCCTTATTTTACTTATTTATTAAGCTTTGCTTTAATCTTTAATATATTATTAGACCTAATAGCTATTAGCTTTAACTAAGTCCGGCGTTTTTCTATTACTTTTTAAGTTTCCAGCTTTTCTATAAGCTTAGATTTAGTCTTAGCGCAAATGGTCTATATCTATTAAGTAGAATTATCTATTATTTAAG
>JAENRP010000246.1:0-13780 GCA_024741835.1 Diplocarpon mali
ATTTATAAATAATAATTATAAAGTGATCTTTAAGGCTAAAATTAAAGATAGACTTTATATTATCTTAAAGGTAATATTATAAAAATTGACTCTTAGGCTAGACTTATAAATAGATTCCTTTAAGGAAAGTGCACTCTTTGCTTTAATATAATTAAGCGAGGATAAGGAGAATAGATAGACTCTTAAGCTGGGATTATAAGTAAAATTTGTAAAAATAACTCTTGAGTCAAGACTATAAGTAGATTGTAAAGTGTTTTTAAAGATGACTCTTAAGCTAGGATTATAAGTGAATTTAGTAGAAATGACTCTTAAGCTAGGATTATAAGTGGATTTTATAAATTCGCTAATAATAACTCTTAGGCTAAGATTATAAGTAAAATTTATAGAAATAACTCTTAGGCTAAGACTGCAAGTGAAATTTGCAAAATCGTTAGAGATAACTCTTAAGCTAGGACTATAAGTAGATCTTGCTATTTTTAGGAAATCGACTCTTAAGCTAGGACTGCAAGTAGATCTTACGGTTTTATTAAAAACGACTCTTAAGCTAAGCTTGCAATTAGAAAATGGTAAAACTTTAAACTGCTATTACTAGTCCTTTTTAGCCATTAATAATAAAGCATCGATTGACGATAGGCTACTAAAGCTATTAGAAGCTAAAAGCCTATTAAGGTATTAGCTAATATATAGAAGATTTGCGCATTTAAGGCTAAAGAAATTGAAGGGCTTATATAAGGTCTTAATTTTAAAATAGAAGATCTAAGTATTAAAGGATCGCCTAGTATGCCGAATTTGCAAGCTAATAAAACTTCGAAATCGGATGCGAACTAAGCTTAGTCTATAGAAAGATTTAATACTAGCGCTAATATCTATTAATATTACTAAACTATTTATAACCTTAATTAAAGGAAATAATTAGTTTTCTTAAATAGTAGATAACTCTACTTAATAGATATAGACTATTTGCGCTAAGATTAAATTTAAGCTTATAGAAAAGCTGGAAACTTAGAAAGTGATAAAGGAACGCTAGACTTAATTAAAGCTAATAGCTATTAGGTCTGATAACGCATTAGAGATTAAGGTAAAGCTTAATAAATAGGTAAAACAAAGAGTTTATTACAAACTAATTATAATATATAAAGGTTCTTATTAGAATAGTATCGCTAAGCGAAGTATCTAATAAGTAGAGACTGACTATTGCGCTTTATTATAAGATGCTGACCTACTATTGGAATTCTAAGACCTTGCGGTTAAGGTAGATATATACTTGCGAAATAGAATAGGTAGTGGACTAATAGTTAATAGCACTTAAATATTACTATATAAGGCATATTTCGGATAGAAATTAAGCCTGGATTATATTTGCGTCTTTAAAAGCGTTTGCTACTCTTATATTAGCTTAAAGTCCTAGCCTATAGGTATAAAGAGTAAAAAGCTAATAGATTAAGGTAGAGAATATATATTTATTAAGTATATTAAATAGATAATAAAGCAATAGATAGTATATGTGCTAGATCTAAGGTAAGTAATTATATCCTTAGTAGTTGAGTTTAACGAATCTTAAAATAGGAGGGAGCTATCTTTAAAGCTTTATATACTTAGAGATTCGTAAGGTATATTACTTAATAGTAATACTATTAAGCTAAACTAATAACCCCTTTCTTTTAACTTAAGCATATTAAGCGCACCTGCTGATTGACGACCTGCTAATTGCCTAAAGGTCGAATAGACTATTCCTATTATTTGCAAACTGCTTAAAGTATAGAATAACTTTAATATTATTATCCCTTTAGTTAAAGCACTTAAGGTAAAGGATATTCTTAAAATAGGTATAAGTAATAATAAGCCTTTACTATTAGAAAGCGGTTCCTTAGATAATAAGCCTATAGAACCTATAGCCGAACTTATATCTTTAAAAAGGAATAGAGACTTAGAATTAGAAGATACCTTAGATAAACGCGAGTTTAAGTATATTTAAGCTATAATAGCATATAGGATCTATAAGCTCGAACTTCAATAGAGCTTTAATAAAGATAATGTGTTCTTAGCCGCTAGGGGGATAATGAAAATCTCTCTTTTAAAGATATACGATAAAGCTATTAACGATTTAGAGAATAAAGTAGTATAAAGTAAGGCAATCTAAGAGGAGATAAGCTCTCTTATTGCAAATGGTATATAAATAGAAGAACTAATACTAAAGGATATAAACCTAGTATTAATAAAGTAGGTCTTTATAATTAAGATATATATAGATAGAACCTTAAAGCATTATAAGGCAAGGCTTATAGCTAAGGGCTTCTTCTAATAGTATAGAGAAGACTACTTTAATACGTTTGCGCTAATAGTTCGCATAGATACCCTTTGCATATTTATAGTAATAATAGCTGCTAAGGACTTTAAATGCAGATAGTATAATATTAAAAATGCATTTACTAAAGCAATTATAAAGGAATGGATTTTTCTCTCTTAACCTAACGGTATTCTTATATATGCTAGCTACTTTCTTTATATACTTTGCAGTATTTATAGGCTTAAATAATCAGCCTATAATTAGAACCTCTTATATAGCTCTGCTTTAGTAGAAATGGGATTTGTTTAAAGCCTAGCTAACCCTTATCTATTTACCTATATTAAGCGTAGAATTAAATTACTACTATATATTAATAATATTACTATAGTTGTAAAGATAACTACTTAATTGGATTGGTTCTTTATAATAATTTGGAAACATTTTAATACTAAGGATTTAAAGGGAATTTATAAGATCCTTAGCATTTGTATTATAAGGAACCGCTCTACTTAAGAACTCTAGTTAGACTAAGAGTAGTATATTAAGAAGATCTTAGATCGAATAGGACTCTCTACTTATACTCTTAACTTTAAGCTAAAGCGTACTCCAATCGAAGGAAAGTATAATAAGTTAAAGCCTGCTAATAAAAATGAGTAAAGAGGAGATTTGAAGAAGTACTAATAGGATATTAAAGCAATTATATATACTATAGTATATATAAGATTAGATATCGCCTTTATTATTAAGCAATTTAGTCAGAACCTAAAGGATCTAACGATTTGATATAAGAATGCAATCAAGCGATTTAGAAGATACTTTCGATTAATAATTATATAAAAGGTAAGATATAGACTATCGAAATATATAAGCGTAAAGCTTAAGGTATATATCGATTCCGACTAGGCAAATATAAAAGGTTGGAAAAGTATATCTAGAAGCGTAGTAGTACTATATAATAAACCTATATTATAAGGAAGTAGGAAGTAGAAATCAATAGCTATCGCAAGCACTAAGGCCGAATATATATTAATATTATTAAATTGCAAATAAGGATTATAAATTACTTAAGTTTTAAAAGATATAGGTTTCGCTAAGTATATTAGATAAGATAGGAACTATATTAATCTTTAAGTAGATAATATAAGGGCAATTGCACTTGCAAAGAATCTACACTTATCAAAGAATCTACACTTATATAAGCGATCGAAATATATCGATATTGCCTATTACTTTATTTGCAACCTTATTATAAAGAATAAGTTATTAATCATCTATATCTTAACTAATCGAATAGTAGCAGATGGATTTATAAAGCTATTAGAGATAGTTATAAAGTTTAAAGCATTTAAAGATATACTAGGATTATAGAAGATAGTAAGGGCTTAGCAGGCTTAAGGATAACTCCTAGGCCTACCCTACGAGTTAGGTTATATAGTCTTATAAAGGAAAGTTTTTTAATCGACTCCTAGGCCTAGACTGCGAGTCAAGTTATATAGTCTTATAAAGGAACGCTTTTAGAAATTTAACTCCTAGTCCCGCCCTATAAGTAGGATTAGTGATTTTAATAGAGGTTGCTATTAATTAATTGTTTTTAATTTAAAGAGATACTTAAGAGTTAGATTAGCGCAAAAGGATAGTTGTTATTTTCCTAACTATAGGTCAATCGGAGTAAGGTCTAAATAGGGGTATTAAGATAGGTGATATAGCTATTACTCTAATATATTATTATATGACCCTACTGCTTAATCAGTAGGATATTAATACGTATATAGTTATAAGGAAGAAAGGGGTAACCTTCCTTCCTTAACTCTTACTAATATATCGACCATCGACCTTTAGAAGCCTCCTTTACCTACTGCGCCGACTCACTTAAGCTCAATAAGGTACTATAATATTATAGCAATAGCTTTAATATCTTAGAATATCAATTGAAATTGTTTAGCAATTATAATAAAAAGCCCTATTATTATTTATTCTATAGAAGAATCAGTTAAAGCAAAGGCTTTAATCGATTATAGTTTAGAAGTTAATATAATAATTAGAAAAGTGGTAGAAATAGCTTAATTAATAATTGTTAGCAATCGACTCCTTATTTATTCGACTATCTCTAGATCGAAATACAATTTTAATAAATAGGTGAAAAATATAAAGGTTAGAGTTAAAGGAATTATTAATTATACTAACTTTCTAATAATAGAAAATTCTTTAAATAATATTCTTTTAAAAATGCCCTTTATTTTAAAATCTTAGCTAACATTTAACTATCTTAAAGATAGTCTTATAAAAGCTAGTCTTTAGAATATAGATCGATCCTTAAAAGGATAAATAGTTATTATAAGAGATATAGCCGAATTTTAAAATAAGGTTTTAAGAAACGATTAGCTAATATAAGGGCTAGGCTTAATGCTAATAAAGGAAGGCACTTAGTAAGGAGTTATAGTAAAAGAAAGGTAAGTTTGCCGATTTTAAATAATAGTGATTTGACTTATGGTCCTAGACTAAGAGTTAAATCTAGAATTTTGAAAAATAGTACAATCGGCGTTTTATTAGCTTAATAATTAAGAAAAAATAAAAATAAGGTAGAGAAGAGAGTTTGTTTTATAAATTTCGATAATTTACTAATTATTTTAAAAAACTTAAAAACTACTTATAGGCTAGACCTATAAGTGAAAAACAATAAAATTACTAATAATATTTCCATTTATATACTTTAAATTAATAACTTAAAAAATCTTTTATTTATTTTTAAAAAGGAAAATTCGGACTATTTTATAAGATTTGATAAAAAAGGAAAGAAGTAGAGAAGTATAGTATTAGCTAATATTCGAACTATATATAAAAGTAAGGCTGATAAAGTATAACCGATAGATTAGGGAATCTCTAATGGCTTAAAGCCTAAAGGACTAGATAATTGGTTTAAATAAGATAAAAAGCTTTGACCTCTAAAGCCGGGTGGCAAATTCGATAAGTTTATTATAAGCAGATTTTCTAATAAACCTATTAGATATTAGCTAATAAAAGAACGTTTCGATATATTGAAAATTAAAGAAGACTTAATAAAGTAAGAATGCAAACTACTTTATAAAACTTTAATAAATCGAAAGGATACCTTAACTTTTGATTAAATGGAACTTAGCCAGATTTAAGAAAAGGTTATACCTTATATTAAGATTAAGATAATACCTTATAAAGCTTAGTAAGAGAAAACATTTGAAGTCCTTAAAGCTCTTTAAGAAAAGGTAATCGAAATATTAAAGGATAGGCTAAAGTAAGGTGTTTTCGAGTTTTATAATAGCCTTTATAAGAATAAATAGTTCTTAGTTATTAAGAAAGAGAAGGGAACTTATAGACTAATAATAGTAGTAGTAAAGATGAACTAAGTAATTATTAAAGACGCTAATATTCCTTTAAATATAGATAAGTTCTTAAATGAATTTATAGGATTAACCTATAGCTCTCTTATTAACTTCTTCTTTAGATATAACTAATTTATTCTTAATATTAAATCAAAAGATATAATAGTAATTCAAACCCCTCTTAGGCTACTTTAAATGATAAGATTACCTTAAAGGGCTATAAATTCGATCGCTCAATTTGTTTAAGTAATCTATAAGATACTAGTGGATTATATACCTAATATTACGCTCCTTTATATAAATGATATAAGAGTAAAAGGATTAAGATCATTTTATAACTATAAAGAAGTTCTCCTTAGTATATAACGATTTATAATAGAATACATTTAGAACCTAGACTAGGTACTTATATAATTCGAAAGGGTAGGAGTAATAGTTAGTTTAAAGTTATAATACTATCTTTTATTAATAAAAATTGTTAGTTTTATTACTGATTCTAATAGCCGAAGTCCTTAGAAGGCTAAAGTACTTAAAATCGATAAATAGAAGAGGTATAA
The DNA here is from genome assembly GCA_024741835.1 of Diplocarpon mali. Taxonomy (NCBI): domain Eukaryota; kingdom Fungi; phylum Ascomycota; class Leotiomycetes; order Helotiales; family Drepanopezizaceae; genus Diplocarpon; species Diplocarpon mali. Next base: position 6,201 of record JAENRP010000246.1, read on the forward strand.
TAATATGGCGGAAGCTTATGCGTTTATTAGTATTATAGTATACTATTGCATTTGGATTAAAGATTTTACTAAAAAGGCAGTACCTATTTATGCCTTATTTTGGAAAGGGGCTAAGTTTTAATAGGAGGAACCTTAAATAGAGGTTATAAAACAACTGAAGCAAGCGTTACTTAAAGTGCTATATTTGATTAAAATAGACTATAGAGCTGACGCTAGGCCAATTATATTAATAGTTGATATAAGCTTAATCGAATAGGGTGCTGTCCTTTAATAAGCTAATAGCTAATAGAAAAGATATTTAGCTTACTTTAAAAGTGGTCTTTGGAATCTAATAGAGATAAAGTATAATACTATTAAATAGGAATGTAAAGGAGCTTTAAAAGCAATGAAAAAGATAAGAAGCGACCTTTATAGCACTTACTTCATCTTTGAAACTAATACTAAAGTGCTAATAGAATAATTAAATAGAGCTATAAGTAACTTACTTAAAGCCTTGCTAATGAAATAGATTACTTAAATAAGACTAATAGACTTTAAAGTCAAATATATTCTAAGAATGAAAAATACTATTATAGATAGCCTTTTAAAAAGAACTCGCCCTTACCCCTTTGATTTAATTAAAGAAGATAAAATAGATATTAATAAGTAGGTAGAGAACGAAGTTGGTTATTTATTAATATATTACTTTAAAGGGACTTGACTCTTGGTCTTAGCCTGCGAGTTAAATAAGAGAATTTTATCACTTAACTACTTAAGTGACTTTGAAGAAATCGTAAAATTTTTAATTATACTTAGATAATTAAAGATAGTCACTCTTAAGGATTTTTAGAAATTCAAAGCTAAAGCTCTGATTTATCTAATATAAAGAAGACGATTATTTAAAAGAAGTAATAACTTATTCCTTATATAATTCTACTTAAATAATAAAAAACTAAAGGCTAAGGCTATTTAGGATATTTATAAGGAAACTAGCTATTAAGGAGCTAAGTCTACCTACTACTGACTCTTAAGGAAATTCTTTTAAAAGGGTTCTTTTAAGGACTATAAAGCCTTTATGAAAAGTTGCATCCCCTATTAGAAATAAAAACCTAGTTGTAAAGAGAATCCCTTATTCTTAACCTAGCCATTAGGCCTTTTTTATAAAGTTAGTCTTAATATTATATAAGTATTAATAATTGAAAATGGGATTATATATTTTATTTTAATAAAGGAAGACCTATTAAGATAGCTTAAAGGATAACCTTTAAGATCTACTAACTTTAAATCTATTATAAAGTTCCTTTAAGAAGACGTAGTCTATTGCTATAGACTTTTTAGCAGACTAACTATTAATAGAGGCTTTGAAAATAAAGGAGTAGTTAAAGCTTTTTTACAAAAATATAGTATTAAATGGGTTTAAATCTTAATATATAACTTAAAAGCTAATAGAGTAGTAAAGTAAGGATATTATAATATTCTTAATAAGCTATCTAAAGTTACTTATAAAAGATTTAAGAATTAGATAAAACACTTTTATAAAATACTCTTTGCTTATTAAACGATAATCTATAAATCAACTAAAGTTATACTATTTTTCCTTATTTATAATAAAGAGGTATAGCTCCCTTTTAAATCCTAATAGCCTATTTAAAGATTATTTAATTATAGTCAAATTCAAAACCGTTCCGATTTACTTATAATAAGATTCTAATAACTTAAGCTTTAAGATATAGATATAAAGGAAATCATTTTGCAAAAGAAACGATATTAGGAAAAAGCTAAAGAAGTATAGGCTGCTTTTAAAGTACTTAAAACGCACCTTATTTGAAAAGATAATCTCGTCTTAATCTATAATATTTTAAAAAGTATTAATATATTAGTAGATATTAAACTTAACTATTAATAGCTTAATCTATTTAAGGTTAAATCTAAGTAGAAAGAAATGGAATACTATTCTCTTTAAGAACTTAATAGAATTGATATCAAAAGAACCTTTATAGCTAACTGACTAAAGCGCTCTTATTAACGCAATTAAACCTTATTCCTTTTAAAAGATAAATTAGAAATTAATATAACCTTCGAATCTTTTATAAGAACTGATAGCAATATAAGCAACTTTAAACCCTTAGATAAAGATTAAGATTTTTCCAACTTAACTTATAAGCCAGTCCTATAAGTAAAGAATATTAAAATACCTAATTAATTGCAATCTTAAGTTATTATTCCTAAAATATCCGAAGAATACAAATAGGAATATTAAATGATTTCCTAGCTTATCAATTGTCTTACCTTCCTTTAATCCTTATTTTTACATTTTTAGTAAAGTTGCCTCCTTTATTATTTAAGATATAAATCTTTTAGGATTACCTTAAATTCTTACCTACTTTAACTCATTTTACATTCTTAATATTAGCCTTTAATTATAGTATTCCTATTACTTTCCTTAAATAATAAATAAAAAGTCCAATTTCCTTAATATATATATAGCAAACCTATTGCAGCTTATATGCCCTTTTAATTCTTATACCCTATTAAACTCTTTTATTTACACTTCTTATCTTTTATAAGTAATATGCCTTTAAAGAACTTATAAATAGTTTTATCTACTATAATAAAGGATAAATAAGCACTAGTTATAAACTTCTCTTAAGATAGCAGAGCTATTGTATTATTAAAGAGCTTCAAATCGACCTACGTAGCCTTAAGAGATATAAAGTAATAAAAACTCTTTTTAGCTTATATAAATGCTATTAATAACCTTTTAACTTAAGTGGCCTTTGGAATTCTCTAATTTGACAACTTCCTAACTAAAGAATTGAGATTAAAGGGAATCTCTAAAGAGGAATTCTTAGCTAATGCAGATTAATATATAACCTTGGCTAATACTTTTAAAATAGATTAAGATAAAAGGGAAGAATCTATTTAATAATTGGATAATTTAGCTACTAATAAGAGAGGACTTCTATTTCGTTCGCGCTTCTTAACAAATATTGATTCTAATAATAGAAGGCGAGTATTATTAAAAATTCTTAAGGAAAACACTCTTATAGCTAAAGCTATTTAAATTCTCAATTTCTTTATTATTTAAAAAGGAGTAGTAAAATTCTAAAGCAATCGAATTCGCAATCGCAGATTTATAGGCCTATCTAATATAGTACTTATAGCAGCTAATAAAGCTATAAAAAGATCAAATTAGGCTATAAATATTACCTTACTTAATAGTACTATTATTAATATACTAGGGCTCTATGCTTCTACTTATAGTTTGCTTATTTTAAAAGAGAACTGGACTTTTATAATAGGGTTTAAATAAGATTTCTTTAATAATAAAGAAGGGAATTAATTATTTATAATTAAGCTTGCCTTAAAATTCGCTTTTTAATTTAAAGATATAATAAGTGCTAAATTATATAATTTGACTTATAGTCTTAGACTAAGAGTTAAAAATAAAGAATTTTAAAACTGGACCTAACCTACCTCTTATTGAAATAATTCTAAAAACCGCTGTTAAATAAATTACTTAAACGCTTAGCGCAGCCTCTTTAGAATTTTCAGAATCTTTAAAGGACTCTCCTTTAGTAGAATAACCTATTTTAGCTTAACCTTTAAAAAGGATAGATCGTTTAATAGCTACTTTAGCTAATTTGCAATTTGAAACCAAAGGATTATATATTTAATTAAACTCCTTTCCTAATAATTTAAAAGAGCTAGTTTTTAACTTCTTTATATTTATATATAACCGCTTTAAATATAATAATATAAAGGAAGACCTTATTCCTACTACTCTAGAGATAATTAAGAGAGCTATTAGACAGATTTAATAGCTTATCTTAAATAAGTTTACCCTTATAGATATTATTCAATTCTTTAATAATTATAAAAGTTAAAAATCTAATCTCTTAAATGCTAAGCAAGACTATTTTATCTTATAAGAAAGAGAATGCGAAGAGGAATCTATTAATTAGGATATTTATAATTGTAGTAATATGCCTTAATTAGTCATTCTTAACCTTAAGCTTAGAGAATAATATAATATTTAAGTATCCTTTATAATAAAAACTCGCTTTTAATAGTATCTTCTTAGCGTAAGAATCGAAGGGAGAAGACTTTACGACCTTTATATTCGCTCTCTTTCGGTTTACTATAGTCTTAATTATAAAGGCTTTAATATTAATAAAACTATTAAATACCTTAAACTTCTTTATATAGTAGAAGATATTAATCTTTTTCTAATCTACTTTAATAATTAATTCTTTATCTTTTTAAAGATACGCAAATCTAACCTATTAATAATAAAGGCATCTTTAAGTGCTATAAAATTCAAGGCTAATCCTAAAGCCTTAAAAGCGTTAAAGCCGATTGAATAGAATAATTCCTTCTTATTAATATTATTAAGCAATAAATAGTAAGAGGAAATAAAGGAAGAAGGGTCAATTATAATGCCTGAACCCTTTAGATGCCGCTTCTTAACTAATAATTTTACTATTAATAATAGTGCTTTTATAAATATATTCCTTTCTATTATAAGATAAGAAATAAAGATATATCTTTATTACTTTTGCCCTATGGATAGCGCGACCTTTATACCTTTTTATTTTCTTTATAATATAATGTTTAATTTTATTTAATAAGTCCTTTAAATGCACTATAGACTTTACCTCTTAGCTATAATAGTAAGAAGTAGAGGAACCTATTAGCTTATAGCCTACCCTAAACCTTCTTAATTGATTGGCCTTAGTCTTTATAATTAAGTCGTTTTAATAAAGAGAGATATAAGTACTACTAATAAAGAAATTCCGATTTTCACTTGCGGTCCTGGCCTACGAGTCAATTTTATTAGAAAGTAAGTCTTAGATTATTAGATCCTATCGATTAAATAAGGGCCAGCTTCTAAAAGCCTTAATAGGTAGGTTGGCTTTTAATCGAATGTAAAACTTACTCCATTTGTAAAGAAGATAAGTCGATAGACTTTTTAAGCACTTGGTTTAAAATCTTAATTAGTTTAAATAACCGCAAAATTAAAGTAAAAGGAGATCTTGCGACCTATTACTAATAATAGCAATTTAATTATAGTAATAATAAAATAGGGATACCTTTTTAAAATGCTTTTAAACAATTCTTATAGGACTAGTGGTTTTATAGCCTTTTACAATAACTATATAGCTATTTATAATAAAAACACCTTAGAAAATAAGACTCAAATCTTTAATCTTATCTTTTTAATCTTTGCTTTAAAGTAACCTTTAATACCTTGATAGATTAATATAAGTAGAACTACTGCACCTTTTAAAGCAGCTTTTCATCTTAAGAACTGCAATAGCCTTTTTAAAGCTATTATTAATCGATGCTCTTAAATAGATCTATCGATTATAATCAAATTATAGGAGTTGTTTCTTCTTAATAAAGACAAATTGAAAATCCACCTTATAGAATATAATCAGAAGCTCTTTAATGCCCTTATTAAAGCCTAGACGAATATTATAAACACTAAGTTGCTTCTTTATAGACTTAAGTCTTAAAGATAATATGATAAAGTAAATGCTATCTAAGAGCCTAATATACTAATTAATAAAGGCATTATTATAAGAAAATTCGGAAAAGAGATGAACTAAGATATTAGTATAGTATTAGACCCTAATTTAGAAACTAATCTCCTATTTTTACCCTTAAGCTTAGAAATGCTAAGACTGATTCGCAAGCCTGGCTTGCAAGTAAGGTTGGACTCAGCTGGCTTAAGCCTATAAGATAGTTCGGATGAACCTTAGTTACTAAATCTAGAGGTACTAATAGAAGATCTTTTAAAAGAGGTCCTTAAAGCTGAAAAATCGCTAAGAAATAAGAATTAATATAAGAGAAGAAGACTCTAAAGTAATAATAGAATTAATAATTGAGTCGACTTAAGCCTAGAGAATCGAGTCTACCCCCCTTTAAAAACCATTTAGAGAGATTGCGAATTAGAAGTTGAATTTTTTTAGGATTATCTACTTTTTATATACCTGTACCTCTTTATTCTTAACCTATTATTCCATTCTATATATTCTTTATTTACTTTACTCTTTATATAATTCATTCTTTAATTATTCCCTTTATATATAACTTTCTAACGCTTACCTTTGAAATATCGTCCTTACCTTTGACAATTATCATTTACTAATTATAGGTCCTTATATTATAAAGACCTAAGATGGATAGGTCTTATGACATATATCATATAATCGGCGTAGGACAGTAGGAGGATAAAAGGGCCATCTTCTATATATAAAGACAGCGCGTGTTACCATAGTACTAAATATACCCTATACTTAGGACTTATTCCTAATATCTTATCTAAGAGAGCCCGCTTATAGTACTTCCTCCTTTTGTTTTTAGGTCTTCCCTTAGGCCTATTCTTATATTATCTCCCCTTAGTTTTATATTAGTGACCTACGCAGGGACCGATTTCTTAAGATTTCTATCCTTATATAACCTTATCGATCTCTTAGTTCGCAGATAAGAGACTGGCCTTTCGAAAAATACATCTTTAAAACACTTATAGCATTTTGATTAACTTTAAAAACCTTATCCTTAATTATCTAATTACTTAGAACTATCGATTTTTATTTAGTAACTATTAATAACCTTAGATTTTCCCTTTTCAGCTCTGCTTTAAAAACCCCTATTTTTCTTCCTTAACTCTAAGATTTTCGGAATTTTCGGCTTCCTAGTATAAAAAGTTTGGCGAACCTTATAATAGTAATCTTAAATAGTAGTAGTTTCGAGTACTTAAGTAATACTAAGCGCAAACTCTAATTAGAAGTGCCTCCTTAGAATCCTTAGAAATCCGAATCTGATAATTCAGCCGCCTTAGCTTAATAAAACTTTAAAAATTGCCTTAGAATCGTCTTTAAAGACCCCTTTATTCTAAGGACTAATAGGAATTGGCCTAAAGGCTAAGAAGAATCTTAAATACAAACCTTATCTTAGAAATTGACCTTAGATTAAGTAAACCTTATCTTATTGCAATTAGTTGCAACGCTCCTATTAGCTATTTAGCACTTAATTAGAATCTTTTAGCAAACTTAAATTAAACTTTTAATAGAATCCGGAATTCCACTCCTAGGCCTAGCCTATAAGTAGGAGGATAAAAAGATATCCTTAAACAACTTAAGACTACTACTTACTTTTTTAATATTAATATTAGAAAATATTAAAAATAATATAAGAGGGAGCAGGAACAACACCTGAGAATAGGCCTACGTGAAGACCAAAGACAAGAGGGAGGAAGCACTATAAGCAGGCTCTCCGAAGATAAGAACTAAGACAATTTACTAATTAAGGGTAGAATAGGTTATTAGCATTGCGCGCTATCTTTAAGTATAATAGTAGTCTTATATATACCCCTTTCTTAGTCCTTATCTAACTATATAACCTATATTATAAGATCCTCTACTTCTAAGTCTTTATATATATCCTAATTAACTTAAGTAGCGGCCTTTGCTACTATTAGTAAAGAATATAAGACTCTTATAAGTTAAGAATACTAATCCTTATTTGCAAAAACAATAAGTGCAAGTAAGGTTAGTACCTAAAGTCGTAAAGGTAGGGAGAGGAGAGAGGGTTTT
>JAENRP010000246.1:13823-37191 GCA_024741835.1 Diplocarpon mali
TTTTTAACTTTAACTCGTAGGTTGGGCCTGCGAGTGGATTTTAAAGAAATATATAAAGGGAGAGGGAGAAGGGGGGAAGGTATAGTAGTAAACGAATAAAAATGATAAAACTCCTTTTCCTCCTTTAGTAATATAACTCCTAGTCTAGAACCGCGAGTCAAAAGCTTAAAGTTGTTAAAGCTTATCAAATCGCAATTTTAAAGAAAATTCGAAGATAATTTCAAGTTATCCTAAGCATATATGCCCTAACTAACTTAAGAGGCGTCCTTACTAAAGAAAATCAAGGCTTTATATAAAATTCGATTGATAATTTAGGAATTTCTTTAATATAGCTATATTCGATTATCAAGTCTCTTTAAAGTAGCAACTTACTTATTCAACTTAAGGGAAGCTAGATTTAAGTATTTAAAGTTCGCATACTGGTTTTTGCCTTCTAAAGCCTATCGATTTCCAAACTAAAGGGCGCACTGAGTTTCCTAAAGCAGGCCCTTGATTAAGGTTTCTAAGCGTTAGATGCAGAGTTTAGAAAACTAGGCTTCGAGTTCCTTGATTTTTAAGGCAGATTTCACTCTTAAGCTAGGACTGCAAGTAAAGGGAATTACTATTAGATTTCTCTTTGCCTCTTTAATAACCTTTAAAGCCTTTAAATATTCTTACACTAAGCTTTTAAGATCTTTAGTAAAGGAGGAGGTAGGCTCTTTTTCTTTCTCTATTGCCTTAATAGTCCTTTTACTAAGGTCTGATTTTAAGGCGAAGGTTAAGAAGTCTTCGAATTAAGCGTATATTATAAGATCCCGCTTATTAACTTTAAAATATTTGATAATCTTATTTTAAAGGCTAGTAAGCAATCTAAGTAAGAAAAGGCGTCCTCTTTTAACTTTATTAAGAATCTTTTAATTAATTAAAGTATTCGACACTCAAGTGAAGGTCTGATAGTAGTTTTTAAGTTCCTTAGGAGTGCGAGTAATAAGAATAAACTCCTTTAAAAAGGCTAGAGTATCGCGAATCTACTATCTATCAAATTCCTAAAATTCAGCTTTAAAAGCCTTAATAAGTAGTTCTTAGGACTCGCGAAGCTTCTATTTAAATAAAGATTTAATAATATCTTTGCTAATTTAATTATAGTAGTAGGGAAATCGATTGATTATCTTATTATATCTAATGCCGAAATTATAATAAGTCTCCTTATATTATTTAAAGAAATTAGTAATATTAACTCTAGTAAAATAAGAAGCGCTAGAGGAACTAAGAAGAGGAAAATGATTAGTAATAGCTTTAAAGGCAGCTATTATCGCTTTATTCGTTTTAGTAAGAAGAGGAGAGCTAGGTCGAATATAGGACTTAAGGTATTCTAAAGAGTTTTTAGAATCCGAGTCAATCTCAAAGTGACTAAGGCGAGCTTAAAAAGATTCGGGCAAAGGGTTAAAAGGAGGTTTAAAATTGACATTTTTAATATTTTCAAGTATTAATATTAAAAAAGCAGGTGCAGTTATTAAAGGGGAAGATAAAGAACTTAAGTTATATAAAATTGTATTTTTATATTCTTACTTGCTGTGACGACTGGGAGTATAACCTCTGCTCGGTACCGATATAGATACGAATCATATAGCAATGCTAATAGAACGTCTTAGTAATGACTTAGAATCAATAACTACTGAGCTTAGAAGGAGTGGAAGGGCATAGAATATATATATGAAGAAAAGAGGGTCACTCGCTTAAGGGGAGCCGAACCAGATGCTAACCGGGGGTAACCCAGTTTGTAACCTATACTAAGATTGTGCTAAGCTATAGCCGAACCGGGTACGAACTGGGGTATAACTTATATATAGTAATAATCTGTTATATTACCCCCCCTCTTGAAAAAAGCTTGTCCTTAAGCGTCTAACTATAGGTTTATTACTACTTAACTTATTGTAATCATCTATACTAATGGTATAGGCATAGACCTAATTAGGAAGCCTTTCGGGAGGCCTAAGGAGGTCTGGATTTTCTAAATGAAATTCGCAAAGCTTAAAAGGCGTATATATAAAATTAGAAGCTAGGTACTATTCTAAATCAATATCGCGGCCTACTTATAAGGCGCGGTATATAAGCGTACCAGCTTGCTTTTATATAGTAAGCAGGCTCTCTACTTTATATTCTTATTCTCTTATAATATTAATAGTAGGAGGGGGTTTATTCACTTGACTATTTAAAGGGGTACTAGGGTCCTTTTGGAGGCGACTTAGGTGGAAGACATTATATACCTTTATAAAGTCAGGTAGCTTTAGTTGGTATGAACTAAACACTTTCTCTACTATCTCAAACGGGCCAGCTCTAGGGTAGCTAAGCTTTTTAAAAGGCCTATCTATAAGGTAAGGACGCATATTTAGGTATACTTGATCGCCGACTTTAAAAGTAGTAGGGCGGCGAGAGGTATCGGTAGCGTTTCGCATACGTTCCTAGGCCTTAAGGATATGAGATTTAGCAAGGGTCTAAGCTTTATAATGTTTTGCAAAGTACTTAAGGGCGTCTTATCGATTAAGTTTCTAAGAAGGGGACTCCGAATTAGGTACATTAAGCTTCCAGTCCCAATTAGTATGCGGAGCGTACCTATGCACTACTTTAAATGGCGATAAGCCACCGAGGGAGTTATAAGGGAGAGTTAGCTAGGCGAAATCTATTATAGGCAAGAATTCGCTCTAATCGTCTTAGTAATAGCTAACAAAGGGGCGGAGGCGTTGCGTAAGGTACTGATTATAGTTTTCGGTTTGGCCGTCGGTTTGAGGGTAGTGGGCCGAACTAAGGGTCAGTTTCGTACCTAAAACAGAAGTAAAAGCTTTCTAAAAGCTTAAGATGAATTAAGGGCCCTGGTCTAAGGTGATTGTCAAAGGGGGACCAAAGTAGCAATATATATAGTATATATAGAGTTAGGCTAGCTGGCGTAAATCGGTAGTCTTTCGGCAGGGTATCGAGATTGCCTGCTTACTGAACCGGTCGATAATTACAAGAACGTTATTATAACTATGCTTATCTTTGTTAAAACTCATATAATCTATAGTTATATGCTCCTAAGGTCGGCTCAGTACTGAGAGGGGTTGGAGTAGACTAGGTTTCTTATCTCAAGGAACTTTGCTTCGTCTGCAGGTATAGTAGTTCTTATAGTACTAAGATATATATTAGCGTAGGTTCGGCCAGTGATACTGTAAGGAGAGAAGCTGGTAGGTTTTGCGTACGCTAGGGTGCGCGGTAGCGATTTGATCATAGACCTCCTGTATAAGTAGCGTATAGAGGTGATCCACATCTGATACTACTAGCTTACCTTGGAAGAGAAGCAAATCTCCTTCTATTGTCCAGGGGTTAGCCTTAGTTAGGGTCGATTCGGACCCGTTTCGGAGGGCTGCCTAGCGATGGACCTAGTAAGGCCTATGTTATCGATTAGCGGCTAGTACTTGGTTTATAATACGGAAAGCAAGGGAGAAGGCCGAAACCTCTTTGATAGAGACTAGGTTCTTAGCTGTAGTCTGTTTACGAAGCTGTTTAGAGAGGATTCGGGGGTCAATTTGATCCTGGCGCAGCAACGTTATAAGGCGGTTGTTGCGTTTTGTCATATTCTGATCTTCTAACTTATCGACGCGGCGAGTGAGGGCGTCGGCGAGAGGGTTTTCGGAGCCGGGTCGGTAGGTAATCGTAAAGTCGTATTCGAAGAGAAGCTCAGCCCAGCGGGCCTGTCGAGAACTGAGGTTTTTTATAGTTATAAAGTACTCGAGTGCTTTATGGTCCGTATACATTACAATTCGGTAGGGAGCTCCTGCGAGCTCGGCTTTGAAATGGCCAAATGATCGAATAATAGCCAGTATCTCCTTATTATATATAGCGTAGTTCAGCTCGGCCGGTGCTATGGTTTTGCTATAGTAGGCAACCGGGAGCCATTCGGACCTGTGTTGCTGCGATAATACAGAGGCGACTATACCGTCGGAGGCATCGGTTTCTAGTATACAAGGGAGGTCTTGCCTATAATGCTAGAGGATTAGGGCATGCGTAAGAGCTTCTTGCAGCTGTAGGAAGCTCTGCTCACATTTAGGGGTAAATCGGAAGGGAATGTTATTCTTAGTAAGGTGCATTAAAGGGGCGGCAATAAGACTATAGTCTCAAATAAAACGATAATAAAAGTTGTAAAAACTAAGGAATGACTGAATACCCTTAATAGTAGAGGGGTAGGTCTAATTCTCTACTACTACTACCTTATTAGGGTTAACCTAGACGCCTTTGGTAGTGATTATAAAGCCAAGGTACTTAGTCTTTATAATATTAAACTCATACTTCTTTAGGTCGGCCTATAGTCCTGCATCCGACAATCGCTAAAGAACCCGTTTTATATGCGATTCGTAGTTGAGTCGGTTGGTAAAGTAAATAAGGATATCGTCTAAGTAAGCTATATAAAAATCATTAAGGTAATTAAAAAGGATATCGTTCATATACCTCTAATAGGTAGTAGGGCTATTAGTAAGTCTAAAAGGGAGCACCTTACACTTATACGCACTGTACCGAGTTCTAAAAGTGGTGAGCTCTTCAGATTCGGGGTCCATTCGGATCCGGTGGAAAGCCTGCTGTATATTGAGCTTTGTAAAAATCTAGGCGCTGGCTAATCGAGCTAAGGTCTTGTCGATTAAGGGTAAGGGGTATCGATCTTTACAAGTAAGGTTATTAAGCATATAGTAGTTAATATAGAATCGAAGGGAGCCATCGGCCTTTTTCATAAATAGTACCAGCATAATGTAAGGGGCAGAGGAGGCCTTGATAAATCCTTTACTAAGGTTATTAATAAGGTATGCCTTTACCATTTCGAGCTCGGGTATAGACATCTTATATAGGGGGGAATATCGGAGGGCCTTCTAAGCACCTTTAGCTGTAAGCTCGATTTTGTAATTATAGGGTCAATGGGGCGGTAGTGTATCAGAAGCGGCTTTTGAGAATACATAGCGATACTCTTCGTAAGCGGCTGGAATCGGTTTTTCGGTTGGTTCAAGGGAGGCAGTTAGAACAGCGATCGAAACCTCTCCGTTTCGGTATTGGTTTAGGAGGGTATCGGTTTCGCGTTATTAGATCTAATATTCTTAGTTGTCTTAAATCAATCGATCAATTTCGTAAAACAAGGTATTAAAGAGCTCGGCGCCTCGCTGATTCCTAGCTATTATACGAAAGGCATAGGCTGAAATTGCGCATATATTCAAAGAAAGGGGAATTTTGCACTTCGCTATCTGCTTGCGGGTGCGTTTCAAGGTTGAAACGGAGGAGGGAGCCGAGTTAGGCTTAGTTGCGTTGAGCTCTCGCTTTATGACCAATATGTTGCGGGAGTGGTCCTTGGAAAAGGTGACACCTTCGACTTGAGGTAGAGTCGGGGTGGAATCGGTAAAAGAGTGTTTAATCGGAATAGGAGGTGATTTAGGAGGGAATTGGGAGAGGGTTTCCTAGCGTCGAGCTTTATACTTAGAAAGGGACCGTTCTAATACTGTATCACGTCGAGTAGCATTTCGCTAGTGGTATCGATCTAAGTTTTATTATTTAGTATTAGTGATTTCGATATTCCTTGCAAAAGAGATAGTAGGGGGATAGGAATCGGGCTAGGTCAGCTTATAAAAAGCATAATTAATGGAAACTTTATACTCCTTAAGCCATACTCTTCTTAAAATCACTCTATAGTTGCTAAGGTTGGTAATAAGAAAGGGAGTAAAAGATTGAATTCGCTAGTTAATATATAGATTAAGTAGTATATAATAAGTGATAGTACTACCTTAGGAACCGTTGTATCTCTTAACTAGGAAGGGTATAGGGAGTATGCGAATCAAAGGTTTAAGGAAGGAAGATAAAGATTTAAGTAACGCCAAATTAATCAAAGTATACCTATTAGCGCCTGTATTGATTAATGCTAATACCTTATAAGAAATACCATTCTTTGAAAGTAGGATCTGTTTTGTTATCGAATCGCTACTAAGGAGGTTTCTTAAATTAAGGTATCGCATATTACGAAGTGCGCCTAAGAAGGAGGCTTTACTTAAGCAGGGGCGTTTCCCTTAGGAGTCGGAAGGGGAAGGGGAGCGCCACTATTGTCTTATTCGGCCTTAGGGTCCTCCTCTTTATCGCTACTCTATCCTTAGCTATTATACTCTAGCTTATTGACGCGAGAGCTATAATACCTAAGAGTAACGGAGGGGGATTTCGGCCGTTTGTCAAACTGATTTTTTCTATTAGCTATAGGAGGAGCGCCAAGGGTGTCGGTCCGGCGCGGAGGAAAAGAGGGAGTTCCGGACTTAGCGAAGCCGGGGGCAGGGGTACCGTTCTAGGGTCGATTCGGATACGATTCGGAAAAGTTTCTTAACGAGGGATTTGATTTGTTAGTGTCTCCTTATTAGGCAGGCTTGCTAAGATTAGGCTTAGCCTTAGTGCCCGATCTCTCTTTATATCGTATCTAGCTGTATAGCGTCCTCTCGGCGCGCTATCCGGCATCTTCTCATTAGATGGCGGTAACCCACTTGTCTAACGTTCTAGTCTTATGCTACTTCTATATAAGGGGGGTTCGGAGGCGTTTCGGGATTTTCTCCCTAAGGGCGCTACGAAGTCGACCGTCGTCGTCGATCTCTGCTATAGCAGCCAGTCGAGAGAACTCAAGGTAGAATTCCTAAAAAGACTCGTTAGCCTCTATATAGAGGGTAGTAAACTCGATCTTGGCTTCTTCGCGTTCCGCTGGGTTAGCTAAGAACTTAGCAAGTTGACTTACTAGGGTTTCGGCGGTAATTCGGGCGTCCTTATTGAGTACCCGAGGGGTCAGCTAGTCTTGGGCTATACCCTCGGTCTGATCTAAAACGTAGTTGAGCCAGGCCTGTTCCTTACGGAAGTAGGGGTAGTATAGCTTTAAATTGTCAAGTACGCGGGCCTCCTAGTGTTTAGCGCGGTAATTATAGCCATCGGACAGTTTTTAGGTAAGGTTCGGTATGTTGTAGATGCAGGGGAGGTTTAGCTGCTAAGCTAGAGGCGAACCGGTAGTATATCGGTCGGGGGAAGCAGAAGAAGGATTGTCTTAATTGTCGCGTCGCTTACTGCGCGCAGCAGAGGGAATAGAAGGGGGTAAGTCGAAGTCCACTGAGCGCTAGGGGCGCGTAGGTGAACCGGAGGGGAGTCGTTCTAGTGCTGGAGTTTTCTCAATTGATCTTAGGATGCTTCTAGAGGTGTTTCAGAGGTCATCTAGATCTCTTTCTCATTCGATCAATTGTTAGTGTATAGAACTTAGCTTATAGCTATGCCTATTACACTTATCCGCTATAGATATAAGGCGTGCCTATAAGGAGTCTAGTTCGGCTTATGATATAGTGACTTTAGGGCCATTGTCGTCGGCCGGTAGGGAGTTGGCAGGAAAGGTACCAGGGGTAATACTGGCACTTCCCTAAAGGGAGGGAGAGCGAGGGGTCTTTAAAGACCGAGTGATAGGGGGAACCATTCTTTAAGCTTATAGCAGGAGCTTGGTATAGGTCTTCTGGTATATTATTGTACTCGTTGGGGTTTCGGTCGACTATTAGGAATAATATAAATAGATATTATAATGCTATCTCTAGCGAAGTGAAAGAGTTGTTGATAATATGATAATTAGGAGTATAACCTCTACTTGGCACTAATACAGATATGAATCATATAGCAATACTAATAGAACGTCTTAGTAATAACTTAGAATCAACAACTACTAAGCTTAGAAGGAGTGGAAGGGCATAGAATATATATATGAAGAAAAGAGGGTCACCTGCTTAAGGGGAGCCGAACCGGATGCCAACCAAGGGTAACCCGGTTCGTAGCCTACACCAAGATTGCGCCAAGCCGTAGCCGAACCGGGTACGAACCGGGGTACAACCTATACATAGTGACAATCTGTCACACTTGCGGGCCCGGCCTAGGAGTAAAAATCCGATTTCTGTAGAAAGTTTATTTATACTTTGCCAAGACTTCTTTAGTAGGTGCAAAGCAGCAAATAAGGGTATTGCAATCACTAGTAGTAAGTAAAGGTTTATTAAGTTAAAGACTAATTTCCAAGATAAAGTTTCTAAGAAAGATTCATTTTAGCTTTTAAGATAATTCCTATTAGTCTTTAGAATAAAGGGGTCTCTAGAGACGATTCTAAGGCAGTTTTCAGAGTTCTATTAAGCTAAGGCGGCTGAATTATCAGATTCGGATTTTTAAAGATTTTAAAGAGATACTTCTAGTTAGAGTTTGCGCTTAGTATTACTTAAGTACTTAAAACTACTGCTATTTAAGACTACTATTATAGGGTTTGCTAAACTTTTTATATTAAGAAGCCGAAAATTCCGAAAACCTCAAAGTTAAGGAAGAAAATAGGGGTTTTTAAAGCAGAGCTAAAAAGGGAAAATCTAAGGTTATTAATAATAAAGAGTGGCAATCGATAGTTCCAAATAACTAAGTGATTGCAAGGTCGATAATAGAGGAATGACAACCGATAGTTACAAATAATTGAATAATTATAGATTTAAGAGAGGTTTTCAAAGGGTTGATCTCTTATCTGCAAACTAAGAGAATTAAAAGGAGAAGTTGTATAAAGACGAAATCGCAAAGGAATCGTCCCTGCGTAGGTCACTAATATAAGAGGGAGTAGGAATAATACTTAAGAATAGGCCTATATAAAGACTAAAGACAAGAGGGAGGAAGTACTATAAGCAGGCTCTTCGAAGACAAGAACTAGGACAATTCACTAATTAGGGGTAAAATAGGTTATTAGCATTGCGCGCTGTCTCTAAGTACAACAGTAGTCCTATATATACCCCTTTCTTAGTCCTCATCTGACCATGTGACCTATGTCACAAGATCCTCTACTTCCAGGTCTCTATAATAATAACAATTTTAAACTTTTTACTAACCCTTTATCTAAATCTTTTCAAACTTGTCTTAGTTACTCTAAGATTGACTCGGATTCTAAACGTTCTTTAAGCCCTTTTGAATTTCGAAGTACTCCTTTTAGCAATCAATCTTATAATATCAAAGCTTCCCCTTTGCCCTTTATAGATTCTATCAACTTAGATAGTTAGTATAAAATAATAATAGCCGCATTTAAGGCTATTATTAATTACTTTCCCCTTCTTAGTTCCCTTAGCGCTCCTTACTTTATAAGCGCTAATATTACTAATTTCCTTAAGTAATATAAGGAAACTTATTATGATTTTAGTATTATATAAGAGGATATGATTTCTTAGCTTCCTTGCTATTATAATTATATAAGCAAAGATATTATCAAATCCCTTTTTAAATGGAAAACGCATAATTTATAAAAACTCCTTATTAAGGCTTTTAAATCTGAATTCCGCGAATTTGATAGATAATAGATTCGCAATACCTTAGCTTTCTTAAAGGAATTTATTCTAGTCACTTATACTCTTAAGGAACTTAAGAACTACTATTGGACTTTTACTTATATATCGAATACCTTAATCAGCTAGAAAATACTTAGCGAAATTAAAAGAGGCCGCCTTTTCTTACTTAGATTACTTACTAGCCTTTAAAATAAGATTATCAAGCATTTTAAGATCGATAAGTAAGACCTTATAACCTTTGCCTTATTTAAGGAATTCTTAGCCTTTGCTTTAAAATCAGATCTTAGTAAGAGAACTATTAATATTATAGAGTAGGAAAAAGCCCCTACTCCCTCTTATACTAAAGACCTTAAGAGCTTAGTCCAAGAACACTCAAAAGCTCTAGAAGTTATAAAGGAGGCAAAGAAGAACCTAGTAGTTATACCTTTCACTTATAGGCCTGACTTAGGAGTAAGATCTAACCTTAGAATTGAGGAACTTAAGACCTAATTTGCAAAACTCTAAATCTAAAGCTTAGAAACTAAAATTAATAATCTCTTATAAGAAAAATAGTATATTCTCTAGTTTGGTAATAGATAAAACTCGGCTATTATAAACCAATTTAGTAGTTCCTATTACTAGACTCCTACTTCTTATCATTCGGAATAACTAGCTAATATAAGAATGCAATAGCTGGCTAAAGAAGGAGGAATTGATCTTAACTAACACTCTGCTAATATTAATACTATAAGATACTAAGGAAATAGTAATAGAAGATAACTAACTTGCAACTTTTGTAATAATAAAGAACCTAACTACGCTTTATATAAGTACTATAACAATTGCCCTCTTTTCCTTCGTTTTATTAACACTAAGGTTATATATATTAATAAGTATAGGATGCTTTATATTAAAGATCTTAGGCTAGATGCTATCCTTATTAAAAAACACTAGAATCGTTTATAGCTATAGATTATTTGAATAATAATATATAATATAAAGTAGGATAAGGATTTAGCCAAACGGAAGCGCATTATCGAAATCAACTCTAAGGTCCTAACTTATATATATATAGGTCTAGCTAGCAATCTACCTAAGGGAGTGCTTACTAATCAAACTTCAAACCAGACTACTACTAAAGTCAGAGGTATCTCTATTTTAAAGTAAGTTAATAATAATATATCTGCTAATATTAATACTACTTCTATATCTAAAAACCCTTAGAATACTTAGCGTCCTTCTAGATCTACTACTCCCTTAATACTAATAAAACCAGCTAAAGTCTAGAAGTTAATATATATAACTTAGGAATCTTAATATAGAATCCAAATGCTAAAAGACACTTAATAATCTAGAACCGCAATGGATAAAGATAAAGCCGATATAGTAGACAAATTGATTAGAGATATAATAGATAAAGATGGCTCTAAGCTTAAAGATTAAAAAGTCGAAGTTATTACGCAGACCCTTAACCTTAAGCGAAAGAGATAGATATTAAAATAGGAGAAATTCATTAATAAATATGCTAGTTCAATCGCAATAGAGAAAGCTATAAAGAATATTATAGCTTAGCAAATTAACCTTATATTCAAAGACTTATTTAATTTAATTAGACGCTTTAATAAAGTGCTAGGAAAGCATATCCTAATTGCCTTTAAAGATTTGAATAATAATAAGGAAATGAAAATTGTAATATAAAAGAACTTTAAGAAGCACTTAGCCTTAATTAAATATCTTTAGATTGCAGAAGATAAAGGAACCTAAAGGTATTATAATATTATAGTAATAGCTTTAATATCTTAAAATATCAATTGAAATTATTTAATAGTTGCGATAAAAAGCCCTATTATTATTTATTTTATAGAAGAATCAATTAAAGTAAAGGCTTTAATCGATTGTAATTTAAAAGTTAATATAATAATTAGAAAAGTGGCGGAAATAGCTTAATTAACAATTATTAGTAATCAACTCCTTATTTATTCGACTATCTTTAGATCGAAATACAATTTTAATAGATAGGTGAAAAACGTAAAGGTTAAGGTTAAAGGAATTATTAATTATACTAACTTTCTAATAATAGAGAATTCTTTAAACGATATTCTTTTAAAAATGCCCTTTATTTTAAAATCTTAGCTAATATTTAACTATCCTAGAGATAGTCTTATAAAAGCTAGTTTCTAAAATACGGATCGATCTTTAAAAGGATAAATAGTTATTATAGGAGATATAGCCGAATTTTAAAACGAGGTTTTAAGAAACGATTAGCTAATATAAAGACTAGGCTTAATACTAGTAAAGGAAGGCACTTAATAAGGAGTTATAGCGAAAGAAAGGTAAGTTTGCCGATTTTGAATAATAGCGATTTGACTTGTAGTCCTAAACTAGGAGTCAAATCTAGAATTTTAAAAAATAGTACAATTGGCGTTTTATCGGCTTAATAATTAAGAAAAAAGAAAAATAAGGTAGAGAAGAGAGTTCGTTTTATAAATTTCGATAATTTACTAATTATTTTAAAAAATCTAAAAACCATTTATAAGCTAGACCTGCAAGTGAAAAATAATAAAATTATTAATAATATTTCCATTTACGCACTTTAAATTAACAACTTAGAAAATCTTTTATTTATTTTTAAAAAGGAAAATTCGGACCGTTTTATAAGATTTAATAAAAAAGGAAAGAAGTAAAGAAGCAAAGTACTAGCTAATATTCGAACTATATATAAAAGTAAGGCTAATAAAGTATAACTAATAGATTAGGGAATCTCTAACGGCTTAAAGCTTAGAGGATTAGATGATTGGTTTGAATAAGATAAGAAGCTTTAACCTTTAAAGCTGGGTGGTAAATTCGATAAGTTTATTATAAGTAGATTTTCTAATAAACCTATTAGATATTAGCTAATAAAAGAACGTTTTAATATGCTGAAAATTGGAGATGATTTAATAGAATAAGAATGCGAACTACTTTATAAAACCTTAATAAATTAAAAGGATACTTTAGTTTTTGATTAGACGGAACTTAGCTAGATTTAAAAAGAGGTCATACTTTATATTAAGATTAAGATAATACCTTATAAAGCTTAGTAAGAGAAAACATTTAAGGTCCTTAAAGCTCTTTAAGAAAAGGTAATCGAAATATTAAAGGATAAGCTAAAGTAAAGTGTTTTTAAGTTCTATAATAGCCCTTATAGGAATAAATAGTTCCTAGTTATTAAGAAAGAGAAGGGAACTTATAGACTAATAATAGTAGTAGTAGAGATAAACCGAGTAATAGTTAAGGACGCTAACGTTCTTTTAAATATAGATAAGTTCTTAAATGAATTTGTAGGATTAACCTATAGCTCTCTTATTAACTTCTTCTTTAAATATAACTAATTTATTCTTAATATTAAATCGAGAGATATAATAGTAATTCAAACCCCTCTTAAGCTACTTTAGATAATAAGATTACCTTAAGAGGCTATAAATTCGATCGCTCAATTTATCTAAGTAATTTATAAAATACTAATAGATTATATACCTAATATTGCGCTCCCTTATATAAATGATATAGGAGTAAAAGAATTAAAATCATTCTATAATTATAAAGAAGTTCTTCTTAGTATATAGCGATTTATAATAGAATATATTTAGAACCTAGACCAGGTGCTTATACAATTTGAAAGGGCAGGAGCAATAGTTAGTCCAAAGTTATAATACTATCTTTTATTAATAGAAATTATTAGTTTTATTACTAATTCCAATAGCCGAAGTCCTTAGAAGGCTAAAGTACTTAAAATCGATAAATAGAAGAGGTATAATAATATAGCAGAAGCTCGCGCGTTTATTAGCATTATAATATACTATCGCATTTAGATTAAGGATTTTGCTAAAAAGGTAGTACCTATTTACTCCTTATTTTAGAAAAGGGCTGAGTTTTAATAAGAGGAACCTTAAATAAAGGTTATAAAATAATTAAAGCAAGCGTTACTTAAGGCGCTATATCTGATTAAAATAGACTATAGAGCTAACGCTAGGCTAATTATACTAATAGTTAATATAAGCTTAATTAGATAGGATACTATCCTTTAATAAGCTAATAGCTAATAGAAAAGATATTTAGCTTACTTTAAAGGTAGTCTTTAGAATCTAATGGAAATAAAGTATAATATTATTAAATAGGAATGTAAAGGCGCCTTAAAGGCGATGAAAAAGATAAGAAGCGACCTTTATAATACTTACTTTATTTTTAAAACTGATATTAAAGTGCTAGTAGAACAATTAAATAGAGCTATAAGCGACCTATTAGAAGCCTTGCTAATAAAGTAGATTATTTAAATAAGACTAATAGACTTTAAAGTCAAATATATTCTAAGAATGAAAAACACTACCGCTAATAGCCTTTTAAAAAGAACTCGCCCCTACCCCTTTAATTTAATTAAAGAAGACGAAATAGATATTAATAAGTAGGTAGAAAACAAAGTTAATTATCTATTAATATATTACTTTAAAGGGACTCGACTTGCGGTCTTAGCCTGTAAGTTAAGTAAGAGAATTTTATTACCTAACTACTTAGGTGACTTTAAAGAAATCGCAAAATTTTTAATTACGCTTAAATAATTAAAGATAGTTGCTTTTAAAGATTTTTAGAAATTCAAAGCTAAAGCTTTAATTTATTTAATATAAGAAAGACGATTATTTAAAAGGAGCAATAACTTATTTCTTATATAACTCTACTTAAACGATAAAAAACTAAAGGCTAAGGCTATCTAAGATATTTATAAGGAAACTAGCTACTAAAGAGCTAAGTCTACCTACTACCGACTCTTAAGGAAATTCTTTTAAAAGGGTTCTTTTAAAGATTGCAAAGCCTTTATAAAAAGTTATATCCCTTATTAAAAATGAAAACCTAATTATAAAGAGAATCTCTTATTCCTAACCTAGCTATTAGGCCTTTTTTATAAAGTCAGTCTTAATATTATATAAGTACTAATAATTAAAAATAGGATTATATATTTTATTCTAATAAAAGAAGACCTATTAGAATAGCTTAAAAGACGACCTTTAAGATCTGCTAACTCTGAATCTATTATAAAGTTCCTTTAAAAAGACGTAGTCTATTATTATAGACTTTTTAATAGACTAACTATTAATAAAGGCCTTGAAAATAAAGGAGTAGTTAAAGCTTTTTTATAAAAATATAATATTAAACGGGTTTAAATCTTAATATATAATTCGAAAGCTAATAGAGTAATAGAGCGAGAATATTGCGATATTCTTAATAAGCTATCTAAAGTTACTTATAGAGGATTTAAGAATTAGATAAAATACTTTTATAAAATACTCTTTGCTTATTAAATAATAATTTACAAATCGACTAGAGTTATACTATTTTTCCTTATCTATAGTAGAGAGGTATAGCTCCCTTTTAAATCCTAATAGCCTATTTAAAGATTATTCGACTATAGTTAAATTTAGAACCGTTCTAATTTATTAATAATAAGATGCTAATAACTTAAGCTCTAAGATATAAATATAAAGGAAATCATTCTATAAAAGAAATAATATAAGGAAAAAGCTAAAGAAGCATAGGCTGCTTTTAAAATACTTAAAACGCATCTTATTTAAAAAGATAATCTTATCCTAGTCTATAATATTATAAAAAGTATTAATATATTAGCAGATACTAAACTTAACTATTAATAGCTTGGCCTATTTAAAGTTAAATCTAAGTAGAAAGAAAAAGGATACTATTCTCTTTAAGAACTTAATGGAATTGATATTAAAGGAACCTTTATAGCCAATTGATTAAAGCGCTTTTACTAATGCGATTAGACCTTATTCCTTTTAAAAGACAAATCAGAGATTGATATAACCTTCGAATCTTTTATAAGAACCGATAGCAATATAAGCAATTTTAAACCTTTAGATAAAAACTAAGATTTTTCCAACTTAACTTATAAGCCGGTCCTATAAGTAAAGAATATTAAAATACTTAATTAATCGTAACCTTAAGTTATTATTCCTAAAATATCCGAAGAATATAAATAAGAATATTAAACGATTTCCTAGCTTATCAATTATTCTACCTTTCTCTAATTCTTATTTTTACATTTTCGATAAGGACGCCTCCTTTATTATTTAAGATATAGATCTTTTAAGATTACTTTAAATTCTTACTTACTCTAACTTATTTTATATTCTTAATATTAGCCTTTAATTATAGTATTCCTATTACTTTCCTTAAATAATAAATAAAAAGTCCAATTTCCTTAATATATATATAGTAAACCTATTGTAGCTTATATACCCTTTTAATTCTTATATCCTATTGAACTCTCTTATTTATACTCCCTATCTTTTATAAGTAATATGCCTTTAAAGAACTTATAAATGGTTTTATCTACTGCGATAAAAGATAAATAAGCACTAGTTATAAACTTCTCTTAGGATAGTAGAGCTATTGTATTATTAAAGAGCTTTAAATCGACCTATATAGCCTTAAGAGATATAAAGTAATAAAAACTCCTTTTAACTTATATAAATGCTATTAATAACCTTTTAACTTAAGTGGCCCTTGGAATTCTCCAATTTGACAACTTCCTAATTAAAGAATTAAAACTAAAGGGAATCTTTAAAAAGGAATTCTTAGCTGACGCAGATTAATATATAACCTTGGCTAATACTTTTAAAATAGATTAAGATAAAAAGGAAGAATCTATTTAACAATTAGATAATTTAGCTACTAATAAGAGAGGACTCTTATTTCGTTTGCGCTTTTTAATAAATATTGATTCTAATAATAGAAGGCGAGTATTATTAAAAATTCTTAAGGAAAACACTCTTATAGCTAAAGCTATTTAGATTCTCAATTTCTTTATTATTTAAAAAGGAGTAGTAAAATTCTAAGATAATCGAATTCGTAGTCGCAGATTTATAAGCTTATCTAATATAGTACTTATAGCAGCTAATAGGGTTATAAAAAGATCAAATTAGGCTATAGATATTACTTTATTTAATAGTACTATTATTAATATATTAAGGCTTTGCGCTTTTGCTTATAATTTGCTTATTTTAAAAGAGAACTAGACTCCTATGCTAGGATTTAAATAAGATTTCTTTAATAATAAAGAAGGGAATTAGTTATTTATAATTAAGCTTGCTTTAAAATTTGCTTTTTAATCTAAAGATATAATAAGTGCTAAACTATATAATTTAACTTGCGGTCTTAGACTAGGAGTTAGAAATGAGAATTTTAAAACTAGACCTAACTTGCCTTTTACTAAAATGATTTTAGAAACTGCTATTAAATAAACTGCCTAAACGCTTAGCGCAGCCTCTTTAGAGTTTTCAGAATCTTTAAAGGACTCTCCTTTAGTTAAATGACCTATTTTAGCTCGACCTTTAAAAAGGATAGATCGTTCGATTGCTACCTTAGCTAATTTGCAATTTAAAACCAAAGGATTATACGCCTAATTAAACTCCTTTCTTAATAACTTAAAGGAGCTAGTTCTTAACTTCTTTATATCTATATATAACCATTTTAAAAATAATAATATAAGGGAAGACCTTATTCCTACTATTCTAAAGATAATTAAAAGAGCTATTAGATAGATTTAATAGCTTATCTTAAATAAGTTCGCCCTTATAGATATTATTTAATTCTTTAATAATTATAAAAGTTAAGAACCTAGTCTCTTAGATACTAAGCGAGACTATTTTATCTTATAAGAAAGAGAATGCAAAGAGGAATCTATTAATTAGGACATTTATAATTATAGCAATATGCCTTAATCGATTATTCTTAACCTTAAACTTAAAGAATAATATAATATTTAAGTATCTTCTATAATAAAAACTCGCTTTCAATAGTATCTTCCTAGCGTAAGAATCGAAGGGAAAAGACTTTGCGACCTTTATATTCGCTCTCTTTCGATTTACTATAATCTCAATTATAAAGGATTTGATATTAATAAAACTATTAAACACTTTAAACTTCTTTATATAGTAGAAGATATTGATCTTTTTCTAATCTACTTTAATAATTAATTCTTTATCTTTTTAAAGATACGCAAATCTAACCTATTAATAATAGAGGCATCTCTAAGTACTATAAAATTCAAGGCTGATCCTAAAGCCTTAAAGGCGTTAAAGCTAATTAAATAGAATAATTCTTTCTTTTTAATATTATTAAGCAATAAATAGCAAAAGGAAATAGAGGAAGAAGGGTCAATTATAATGCCTAAACCCTTCGGATGCCGCTTCTTAACTGACAATTTTACTATTGATAATAGTACTTTTATAAGTATATTCCTTTCTATTATAAAATAAGAAGTAGAGATATACCTTTATTACTTCTACCCTATAGATAATATAACCTTTATACCTTCTTATTTTCTTTATAATATAATATTCAGTCTTACTTAATAAGTCCTTTAGATGTATTATAAACTCTACCTCTTAGCTATAATAGCGAAAAGTAGAAGAGCCTATTAGCTTATAGCCTACCCTAAACCTCTTTAATTAATTGGCCTTAGTCTTTATAATTAAGTTATTTTAATAAAAAGAGATATAAGTACTATTAATAAAGAAATTCCGATTTTCACTTGCGGTCCTAGCCCGCGAGTCAATTTTATTAAAAAGTAAGTCTTAGATTATTAGATCCTACCGATTAGATAAGGGCCAGCTTTTAAAAGCCTTAATAGGTAGGTCGGCTCTTAATCGAATATAAAACTCATTCTATCTATAAAGAAGATAAGTCAATAGACTTCTTAAGCACTTAGTTTAAAATCTCAATTCACTTAAATAACTGCGAAATTAAAGCGAAAGGAGATCTTATAATCTATTACTAATAATAGCAATCTAATTATAATAATAATAAAATAGGAATACCTTTTTAAAATGCTTTTAGATAATTCTTATAGGATTAGTAGTTTTATAGCCTTTTATAATAATTATACAGCCGTCTGCAATAAGAATACCTTAGAAAATAAGACTTAAATCTCCGATTTTATCTTTTTAATCTCTGCTCTAAAGTAACCTCTAATACCTCGATAGATTAACGCAAGTAAAACTACTATACCTTTCAAAGTAGCTTTTTATCTTAAGAATTGCAGCAGCCTCTTTAAAGCTATTATTAGTCGATGCTTTTAAATAGATCTATCGATTATAATCGAAGTATAAGAGTTATTTCTTCTTAATAAAGACGAATTGAAAATCCATCTTATAAAATATAATTAAAAGCTCTTTAACGCCCTTATTAAGGCTTAGACAAATATTATAAATATTAAGTCGCTTCTTTATAGACTTAAGTCTTAGGAATAGTGTAATAAAGTAAATGCTATCTAAGAGCCTAATATACTAATTAATAAAGGCATTATTATAAGAAAATTCGGAAAAGAGATAAACTAAGACGCTAATATAGTATTAGACTTTAATTTGGAAACTTATTCCCTATTTTTACCCTTAAGCTTAGAAACGCTAAGACTGACTCGCAAGCCTAGCCTATAAGTAAGGTTGGACTCAGCTAGCTTAAGCCTATAAGATAGTCCAGATGAACCTTAATTACTAAATCTAAGGGTACTAATAGAAGATCCTTTAAAAGAGGTCCCTGAAGTTGAGAAATCGCCGAAAAATGAGAACTAATATAAGAGAAGAAGACTTTGAAGTAATAATAGAACTAATAATTAAGTCAACTAGATCTAAAGAATTATAGTCTACCCCCCCTTTGAAAACCATTTAAAGAGATTGCAAATTAGATATTGAATTTTTTCTAAGATTATTTACTTTCTATATACTTACACCTCTTTATTCTTAACCTATTATTCTATTCTATATATATTCTTTATTTACTTTACTCTTTATATAATTTATTCTTTGATTATTCCCTTTATATACAACTTTCTAACGCTTACCTTTAAAATATCGTCCTCACCTTTGACAATTGTCATTCACTAATTATAAGTCCTTATATATATTACACTCTACTTTTATTCCTACTTCTAAGCTTATTATACCCACTTTTCCTTTGTATACTAATGCGATTCCAAACTCTATAAATAAGCCTCTTCCTACACTACGATTTTACTTTTTTTTACTTTTTCTATAACCCTACTAGACCTATAATACTAGCACTACTACTATTATCCTTCTATTATCAATCTTTTCAAGTATAAGCCTACTATATTATTAATCTTTCTTAAATAATCATCTCTTTATTTAAAGCTACCTCCTCTGCTAAATAATTCATTATGGTACCACTAACTATAAGTAAAAAGGCCATACTTAAAAAGAATATATTGGTTATTGCCTTAGGCAGCAAGTCCTCAAGCACTACTAATAATAAACTAATATTAAAGGGAGGGTTCTTATAGGATAGCAAGTCACTAAGATCATTAGAAGATATAGTAAGCACTTATAGAACGTTAGGTAAGACCGAACAGCAGGTATTCCTAAATTCATCTATTAAGGTACTTAACTATAGAATTTCTACTATTAAGGAAGGATTCTTAGGTTTTGATGATTTCTTAAATAAGGAACTCCAAGGCAAAGGTATTAATTATAAAAAGTTTTTACAAGAGTATTAAAGGTATACTAATTCGGTTGATTTATTTCAAAAGAACTAAGATAAGAAAAATGAGTATATAAAAAGACTAATACAGTTTATAAGCAAAATATATAGAACGCTCTTTTAGAGCCACTTTATAAATGATATTATTGCGAATAATGCTCTGCAAGGACTTAGCAAGATTTTTAAGATATACTAACTAGTAGCTAAAGCTATATAGGTATTAAATCATTTTACTATCTAAGAAGGTATAAAGAAGTTGCAAGGAAATAGTGCGTAAAGCAGAAAATTTATTAGATTCTTAAGCACTATTATACACTCTACCATTCAAACTATAAAGGACAGCCCTGCCTAATATAATAATCTTGCACTCTTTAACCAAACTATTCTAAATACGCTTAGCTTGCAACAGTTATAATACGGTCTACTTATTATAAAAGAAAAGATAATATATCTAGTTAAATATACTATAAACTACTTTAATAATAAAATAGAGAGATGGGAATTTATTATGCCTACCGCCCTGAAGCTACTACTACCTGTAGCAGAATCAATAGACGAGCGCGATTTGACTTATAGGCCTAGCCTATAGGTAGAAGTACTATATAAGGAGGATATTCCTAAGCTAGAGGTACCTATAATACCTAGAACTCAAATAGCTAACTATTGCGATTATTAATCATTAGACTTAGACGAGTTTGATTCACTATCCCTAAAGATGCCTTAAATACCTAGAACACTAGTAGTAAAGAAGTTAACTCGCGGGCCTAGTCCATAGGTTAGAACATATGACGATATAGACTTAGAAGATGAGCTAATAAATGAAGTAGATAGCCCTATTACTAATATATTGGAAATTTTTAATAATATTAAAAAGGATATATCCGATATTATATAGACCTTTCCCAAAGATCTGCAAAAGTTTATTTTAAAATTCTATAAGTCTATAATAAAGCAGTTAAAGAAGGAAAACCGAGGAGATGTTTTATTAGTATAAGAGGCAATAGCAAGAGCTGTCAAATAGATTATAAAACTGCAATAAGACGAATTCACCTTAGATAATATTATATAGTTCTTTATTAACTATAAGAAATCAAAGGGCAACTACTATATACTTAAGGAAAAGCCTGAAGATATTATAATAATAATCTCTATAGAATATTATCAAGTCCCTTTTAATATCAAGATGATACTATAGTATAGTAATAGATTCAGAATCATAGTAATACTAAAAATAAAGACTCGCTTAAGTAAATTTGTAATAGGGATATTTAAAGACTTCTATTTTAAGAAATTTTATACCCTTTATAAACGATAATATATACTATACTATAGATTAGCATCAATAGGCATTACTAATAAAGAGGTATCATCTAATATCTATAAATTTTATACTACTCCTAATCTAAAACTGTTCTTATTATACCTTAGAAACTATACAATTATAGCTACTAGTAATAGAATGGCCAATTAGGTTAAGAAAGATATATTATTAGGTTTCTCTAAGTTTTAAGTAGTACCTAAGGCCTTTAAATTATTCTATAATATCGCTTGGACCCCTGCTTAGTATAAGACTATACTAACTAATAATACCTTAATATTGCTCTATAGCAAAGGCTTCTTAAATATGCTTAAGCTACTTAGCTATACCTTCTTAAGCACTATACGCATATATAGTATTAGTAACTATAGAAAGAATTCCTTTTTAATATTAGTATAAGAAGAGCTATAAATGTACTAATATTATTTTTAGACTTCTGATAAAAGACCTTCCCCTCCTTTTACCTTTCTCTATAATATGACTTACAGCCTAATATAGCAGACCTTAAGGATATATTATAGTCTATATCTTAGTGCTCTATTAACTTATTATAATTCTTTATATAAGCTAATAGTATATCCTAAGCCTATATAATTTATAAGTATTAACTACTATTCGCAAATTGTTTTTATTAAGATTAACGCTAACTTAAGATTCGTAAGGTTAACTCCTAGGCCTAGCTCGTAAGTCAATTCTTCTAATAGTAGAACTATTAACTATTATATAATTCCTACTATTAAACAATCGACTAAGGAATTTGCTATATAAGAAAAGTCTTATAAGTTATTTATACTTATATCCTATTGTTTTAAGAACTCTTAATAGATCTTGCTAAATCTGGTATAGAGCATAGTTTAATAGAAAGAATTAAATACTAAAGATAGAATAATTCTAAAGGAGTATATTTCTAATAAGACTACTCTATTTTTAATATTTATAAGATAAGGCACCTTTATTAACCTAGACTCTGATAAAGAACTTAAAAAGGGTAGTTTTCTTACTATTAGTAATAACTATATAGAAGTTATTAATAATAAATCACTTAAGAATAGTGCTGATTTAAAAGAATTTATTATCAATTCTATTCGTATAAAGAAACTAAGTATAATAAGATAAAGTGTTATTAGAGAATCTTTAGCTAAGTTTTATATAATACTTAGTATAATAAAAGGTGGTCTACTATTAGACGCTTTTATAAGAAGATAATTATAGAATAATCTATTAGTAATAATAACTATAAAGGATTTATTTGCAAAAGATATATCTCAGCTAATAGCATATTTAAAGAAGTATAAATAAGAACTTTTTAAAGATTTTATTAGTACTTAGAAGCTAGTTTAATAATTAAAGCTATAGTTATATAGCAATAAGTCTTAGATAAAGATTAAAGATATAGATGATAATATCGAAGCTAATAACCTAATTAATAAGACGATACTTCTTAAGAAGTATAGAACTAAGAAGCCTTATATAAAAACCCTTAATATAACTCCTAGGCCTAGCCCGCAATTTGATTTAGCAAAGGGTAAGGCTAAGGAAGTAGTATCTATAGAATCTCCCGCCTTCCCTTCCTTTATCACCGACAATTCCCTTAAGGATAATAATAATAATGATAATAATAATGCTATTATATAAGTCTCTCTCCCTATTAGTAGAAGCCGCTAAAGTATAGTAGCATCTGCCTAAACTATTAAAGCTCTTACTATACTAAGACCTATCTTATTAGATACTAATAGCAATGCTATAAGAAGAAGTAGTCGTTTAGTAAAGAGAGTATTATAAAACAGAGGGGGGACAATACAAGAATAGGCCTAAGGGAAGACCTAAAAACCAGAGGAGGAAGCACTATAAGCAGGCTCTCTTAGATAAGATATTAGGAATAAGTCCTAAGTATAAGGTATATTCAATACTTATAGTAACGCGCGCTATTTCTATATATAGAAGATGGCCCTTTTATCCTCCTACCGTCTTACGCTGATTATATAATATATATTATAAGACCTATCTATCTTAAGTCTTTATATATATCTTAAATAATAAAAGTAGTAGCTTCTACTACTATTAGCAAAGAATATAAAATAATATAAGTTAAGATAATAGTATATTAATTACTAGCAAACCCTTAAGTGTAAGAAAACTAATATATTAAAAGGCCTAAACTAAGGCTATATTATTATTA
>JAENRP010000246.1:37329-57338 GCA_024741835.1 Diplocarpon mali
AGTTAGAAAACGAAACTAGCAAAATAAATAAATAAGCTATAGAGTTGTAAAAACAATTAAAAATAGTATTAACTTAAATATTAATTTTCCTTAGTTCTCTTTAAGGGATAGGGAGAACTATTACTAGATAATACTCTCTTTATAAAGCGCCTACTTCTTTTTAATAGTTTACTATTAGTATTAGAAGAGTCTGGTCTTAGTATTATAAGAGCTTTAGTATTTTATAAAGATACTAATATAATTTAATAGCTTTTGCTAATAGGGAGAGAGACTTATATTATAATATTATTATTATTATCCTCTTTATTATTATTATTATCCTTTAAAGAGTCTTCTACTACAAAGGGGGATAAGGCGGGCAATTTAATAGATAATACTTCCTTTTCTTTACCTTTAGTTAATACGAGTTACGGGCTAGGCCTAGGAGTTATATTAAAGGATTTAGTATAAGGTTTTTTAATACTATACTTTTTAAAAAGGATCATCTTATCGATTATATTATCAGCTTTAATATTATTATTAATGCCTTTCGTCTTAGTCTAGGACTTATCCTTATATAGTTATAGCTCTAACTATTAAATTAGCTTTTAAGTATAGGTGAAATTATTAAAAAGTTCCTACTTATGCTTCTTTAGATATATTATTAATTAAGTCATATCTTTAAAGAATAACTCCTTTACTATTATTACTATTAATAGATCGTTTTATAGCCGTTTCCTTATAAGTACCTCTAATAGTAGGCCTCCTTTTATTATACTAAGTATTATATAAAATTTAGCTAACGATTCTTTAATAATATTTTATCTTATAGTGCTAGGTCTCTTTATACTAATAGAATTGATAAGAAAATCTTCTAAGTCTATGCTATTCTCTAATAAGTTATTACTAATAACTTTTATATAGTTATTACTAATAGTAAGAAAGCTACCTTTTCCTAATTCTTTAGCAGATTCTATATTAATGAATATGCCTTATTTAGTAAATATAGAGAATAAAGTCGTCTTATTAAAGATATACTCCTTTAGAAGTATCTTCTCTTTAGTATTTAATTCTTTCTATTATATTGCATTTTAAGCCAGATTTAATAAGATCTATTAAGCATTCTTAGGGTATTAGGGTATGAGATTTGATAATTTATAGGATTTTTCTTAAATAGCGAATTCTCTAGTCGATTGTTTAACTGCTAAAATCACATAGTAGTTAATAGTTCTATTATTAGGTGGATTAACCCGCAAGCCAGGCCTAGGAGTCAATTTTACAAATCTTATATTAGTATTAATCTTAATAGTAATAACTCTTAAGTAGTAGTTAATTCTAATAAACTATATAGGCTTAGGATATATTATTAGTTTATATAAAGACTTATATTAAGTTAGCAGAGCACTTAGGTATAATCTATAATGCATCCTTAGTATCTATTATATTAAGCTATAAGTCATATTATAGAGGTAAGTAGAAGGGGGGTTTGGCTTCTTATCTAAGGTCTGGAAGTAGTATTAGTATATTTCTAGTTCTTCTTATGCTAATATTAAAAATGAATTCTTTTTATAATTACTATGACCATATATGCGTATAGCGCTTAAAAAGGCGCAGCTAAATAACTTAGGCATATTTAAAAAGCCTTTTGTCGTGCTGTATTTAGAGGTGGATTCTCAGTGGTGGCAGAAGCTTGTAAAATTCTACTCTAACTATATACCTGAGCTCCCTTTATAGAAGTGCTCCGTGGCCACTTTATCGAACTATCGGAGCTCCATATCGAATTTAGCGGCTATCGCCATTATAACCCTAAAAGATCTTAATGCAAGCGTCGCAGCGTAGGTAGAGAAAATAGAAGCTTCTTCCTAAAGATCTCCCTTTACTACTATTCTTAACTTAAAGCGGCTAATCTCCTTAGAGGAGCTTAGCTTATAGTTAAAGACCCACTTTAGTAGTATAGGCCTTATAGTAGCCTTGCTTTTATCGATGACTCTTTAGCAATTGCGCGCTTTTAGGTTCCTAATCTCAGTTCTGGCTCCCTCTTTAAATTGCTCTTCGAAAGGGTGATTTGCAAGCTCCTTTCAATAGGTTGGCGCTTTAGGAAGCTTGTCTTAAGGTAGAATTAGAAGGGTAGAGTTTCCTCTAGAGCTTCTAGATTGAGTCGCTACGGTAATAATGCAGTGTATTGCTTTATACTCTTCTCTATCAGTTTTCGCAGGCTCCTGATTTAGCTAGAAAGTCGATATAAAGCTATTTACCTACTCTAACTAATATGTTTTAAGTTTTTTAAAGGCTAGTAGAAGATCCTTAACGCATATTGTATATATGGTATTCCTACTCCCTTTTCTCCTTTTCGACCTGCGGAGCGGTATAAGTACTATTTCCTACTCCTTATTAGGCTTTTTGCGTTTTCGAAAGGCCCTTATATCGAGTACTTTAGGCTAAGCTTCTATTAGTTTCAAAGAGCTCCCTCTTTCAGTATTACCCTTAAGAGCTTCCATATCCTAGCGTAGCTTCTGATCGATCGGTGCTTCTAGTAAGAGCTAGCGTGCTTCTTTACCAATTGCTTATAGTAGAGCTTCTAGTAATTAAGAGGCCTGCTCTTACCCTTGCGATTGCTTAGTCTATATAGCAACTAAAGGCCTAGTATTGCGCTCCCTAGCGGAACTGGCATTTATAATATCGCTTTCGACGCTCCTTCCAACTATTAATAGTTATCTTAAAGCGTCTAACCCTTTGCTACTAGGCAGCTGCTCTTAAGTAGCTAAGGTAGAAACGCTATAAGTAGCCTTATAGGGAATAATAGCCTTCGATAGATCTGAGCTTAGAGCTTCTATTAGTAATAGATTAATAGGCTTACCCCTTACTAGGTTATCCGCAGGCTGCTTATCTAAAGCTCCCTTTACATTCTTAATAATTAACTCAGCGTCCTAAGCTTCCTCCTCCTCCTCTTCGATTATTTGCATAATCTCTTTAATAATTAGGAGCAGATGGCTAGCTACCTTTTCGTACTCCTTAAAGTAGAATTTAGACTTATCGAACTCGACATTTTAAGAGATTATAACCTTTCGGAGCTTAGGCACTTAGATCCTATATATATTAATAGTATAGTAATCAACTAAGTATCTAATATGCCCTTATAGTATAGTTTTAAAAACTCTCTTATTCTTTAGAGCTTCCTATTCCTTCGCCAATAGGTACGCATACGCTTTATACGCTTTTATACCCCTCTATTCTAGTCTTAAATCGGTAGTAAGCTTTATAATAATCTGCGGATTATACTACTTAAAGTATTATCTAAACTAGAGCTAAAGTACCTTATTTGAACTCTTCTATCCCTTACGCTTTAATAGGCTAATATTATAAAGGTATATTATAGCTAATACGGCTTTAGGCTATAGGTGCTTTAAGAGGTTAGTAGAGATTAGTATAGTAAGTGCCTTTTTAATAATCTCCGCTTTTGCTCTCTTAGAAGCTCTATTTGGTTTATAAGTATAAGTTAAAGTAACTTCTACCTTTATGCCTTCAGCTTTGCACTACTCTCTATATTTCGATACTTCTTATAGGAGAAATACTAAGGTATTATTATTGCTCCTTAGAATATATAGGAAGAGGCAGTAATAGCGCTTTACTTATACTTTAAAAGATTAAAGAGCTTTTAAAACTAGCGTTAAGGACTTATAAAGTAAAGTATATCTAAATAACTTCCTATTAAATTTATCTTTAATTAGAAGAAGCCAGCTTTCTAAAGAAAGGCTTGATATACTATAATTAAATAGGTCTTAGGAGCATTTAAAGAACGGTCTTAAAGCTTTGAAATCTGACTCTTTTTTAAAAGGCTTTTACTTAGCTTTTGCTTAAGTGCAAGCTTTACAATTGATTTATAGCTTCCCTTTGATCTTTACCCCTTTTGCGTTTAATATAAGCTTCTTAAGCGCCTTTGCTCTTAAATAGCTTAATTAAAGGTATTAAATATCTGCCGAATTGTTCTTAGCTCTTAAGAATACGCTACTCCTTAGGGGTTTGTATTAGCTTCGCAGATGCTATTATAAAGTAGGGAAAGCTAGGTAGGTTAGTTAAGTATAGTATAGCGAATTAGGAGCGTTATAAAAGTTAATAGGCTTATATTTAAATACTATGATATTTGACCTACGCTCTAGCTACTTTATAACTATATTATTATCTGCTATACCCCTTTAAAGCGTTGCGTCTAAGCCTATATACTATACCTTAGCCTTCTTTAAAAGAGGCTTTAAGATAATATTAATATTAAACCTATCTATAAGCGCTACATTCCTAAGCTCTAAGTCTCCTTTATTAGCGAGAACCCCTTTTATTAGACGTATACCTTTTCCCCTTATTAGCAGACTCGAGCTCCCCGCCTTTATATAGTCCTAAGGATATGCGATTTTTAATAATCTAAAAACTAAAAGCTCCTCTTAATTAATAAGGTATATTATAGTACAGTTATTGAGTAGGGTTATATTTAAGAGAGTATAGGAAGCTTTAAAGGTAGAGTATATTCCTAAGGTAAAGTCTTTAAAGAGAGCTAGATCTAAAAGGGCGGTAATAATCTTGGATTTGCCGCTTCTTAAAGCTTTAGTAGATGTTCTTTCCTTAAATTGATCTATAAGAGCTTATTTAATATAGGAGAGCTTAGCTTAAAGCTCTTTCCATTCTGAGGAAGCAAGGTTTTTATATATTCTTTTAACCTTATTATAGCTAGGGAGGTTTTAAAGCGTACCTTCCTTAGCGCTAGTTAAGGCGTATTTTAGCCTATTATACTCCTTTGGATTTTAAAAGTGATTTTTAACCTAAAGGCAAGGGCACTTTTTAACACTCCCCTTAAGAGTCTTCTTCGCCTTGCCTTTACTTAATGCTCTTAGATTAATATAATCGCCTACTCCTTTAAGCGAGGCATATACTCTAAGGGTTACCTTTAATAAAGAGCTTGCGAGGCTTCGCTCTATTAAGCTTAAGAACCAATTAATATAATAAACTATATCTTTTCTATACTCTAGACTTAGCTTATTATCTTTAATAAGCTTTGCTTAGGTCTGCTAGGACTAAGTAAGAGCCTAGCGGTAAACCGACTATAGAAACTTTATAATTGCGAAAGAGCTTTAAACCTCTAGGATTCTATAAGTTCGAGCTTCCTAGTAGATCTTCCTAAAGCTAATAAGCCAGGTCTTTGGGTCTACTTTGCTACTCCTAGTTTTAAAGAGCTTAGTATTATAGTCTTCTCGAATTGACTCTATTATACTAACCTTAGAGGGGGCTAGTTCCTTACGCAAGTGCTCTACAATTTATTAAATTGATAGTTTCCCCGCTTCCTTGCAGTCATATTGCACTACTTAAAGCAATATAAGGTATACTATCTTAATAATCCAATAGTATAACTAAGTGTAGGAGCTCCTATTCCTTTTCTACGTTTCTACTAAGAGATTATATTATATTATTGCCATTTTATACTCTAGCTCCACGTCTTTAGCTATTGTTTTTACAAGTAGTAGTAGAGCTAGCGTTTATTAATCAGTAGCTTCCTACTATTAGTACAACTTGTAGTAGCTTTGCAATACTCTTTAGTCCTATCCTTCTACAATTTTTTTAAGCTATAGCGGTTCTATTTCTAGATCTAGCAGATATAGAGCTTTATTCTTATAGAGTAGAGCTTGGTTTTCCGTCTCTATAGCATACAGTTTAGGGTTATTAACCTATCTTAGCTTCTTTATATGCTTTTAAAGGCGTAGAAATTCGGCCTAAAAACCTAGCTTAGCGTACTAAATGCACTATAACTTCCTATCCTAGAGTATAACTCTACTAGAGCTAAGCTCTTAAGCTTCTTTTTGCTAATATTCGCTTATATTGACTAAAATAGTAGGGAGTATGGTATTAGTTGGCTAGGAGCGTTAGAACGTCGAGTTAGGTCGTATAACGCGTATAGGCAAGGGAGAATAGATGAAAAATAGTAGTGAAACCTCTTTAAGAAGTCTTTAAACATAGTAGATTTTTAATCGTTTGCTCCTTAGGAGTTGCGAATGGTGCTGATAACTATTGTGCTATATTTAAAGGTAGATTCTTAGTAGTAGTAGAAGCTTGTAAAATTCTACTCTAACTGTATACCTAAGCTCCCTTTATAGAAGTGCTCCGTGGCCACTTCAGGGGTACATTACATAAGCCAGTCCTCAGAGGCCTCAGTGCCTGAGGCTCCTTATGGCGCAACACCTTTGCTATAGAATGATATAAAGTTGTTAATAGTTAGTATAGCGTTGTACTAGGTAGGGGTCTATGCGATATTATAGAACAATTTAAAGGCTTTAGGTACTACTTTGAACTTAAAGAAGCCTAACGATATATCCTTTTTAACTTAGCTTGCTATTCTATTGCTAGTGGCTATAATTGCATGATTTCTTAGATATAATAAAAACAAGGTTAGGTTGGGAGCGGTATAAAATTTATAGATATTAGACGATATATCTTCGTTAGTAAGGCCTATTATTACCAATCCATAGTACTGCGCATATTAGCGTTTATAAAAGGCGTAGAACTTTTTAAAATTGAAGTCCCTAAACATTCCTATTATAAACTTTGCAAGTCTTATCTTCATTTCCAATATTACTACTATCTTAAAACTGTCGCTATATTATAGTATTATCTTTATATTAAGGGGGACTTGATAATATTCTATAGAGATGATATTTGTATTAACTTCGGATTTCTCCTTAAGAATATAGAAGTCACCTTTCAATTTCTTATGCTTAATAAAGAACTATATAATATTATCTATAGAAAATTCGTCTTATAGCAGTTTTATAATCTGCTTAATAGCTCTTATCGTCCCTTCTTATGCTAATAAGACTTCTCCTTAACCTTCTTTTCTTAAACGCTTTATTATTAACTTATAGAATTTGAGAACAAATTTTTATAGGTTATTGGGGAAAGATTATACAATATCGGCAGTATCCTTCTTAGTATTATTAAAAATTTCTAGCACGTTAGTAATAGTACCTATTTCTTTATTAGATAATTTATCTTCTAAGTCTATAACGTTATGTATATTAACCTATAGGCTAGGCCTGCGAATTATTTTCTTTACTACTAATATTTAGGGTATTTAAGGCATTTCTAGGGATAGTGACTCAAATTCGTCTAAGTTAGAGGAATAGTAGTCAGGTAGGTTAGCTACTTAAGTTCTTAGTATTATAAGTACCTCTGGCTCAAGGATATTCTCCTTATATGCTGATTCCACTCGTAGGCCAGGCCTATGAGTTAAATTCTCCTTATTAGTTATTCCTACTAGGGGTAGTAGCATTTTTAAAGTAATAGGGATAATAAACTCCTATCTCTCTAACTTATTATTAAAGTAATTCATAATATACTTAGTAAGATAAGTCATCTTTTCTTTTATAATAAGTAGACTATATTACGACTATTAAAGGCCAAGTGTATCTAGAACAGTTTGGTTAGGAAGTGTAAAATTATTATACTATAAGGGTTTATCTTTTATAGTCTGAATAGTAGAGTGTATAATAGTGCTTAAGAACCTAACAAATTTTCTGCCTTTAATACTATTTCCCTATAGCTTTTTCATACTTTCTTAGATAGTGAAATGATTTAATACCTATATAGCCTTTACTATAGGTTAGTATATCTTAAAGATTTTACCAAGCCCTTGTAGAGCGTTATTAGCAGTAATATCAGTTATAAAGTGGGTTTAGAAAAGTGTACTATAAGTACTACTTATAAATTGTAATAATCTTTTTATATACTTATTCTTCTTATCTCGATTTTTCCGAAATAAATCTATTAAATTAGCATACCTCTGATATTCCTATAGAAATTTTTCATAATCGATCCCTTTTATCTTAAGCTTATTCTTAAGAAAATCATCGAAGCCTAAAAATCCTTTTTCTATAGCAGAAATTCTATAGTTTAATACTTTTATAGATGAATTTAAGAATACTTGCTATTCTATTTTACCTAACGTTCTATAGGTACTTACTATATCTTCTAATAATCTTAGAGCTTTTCCGTCTTATAAAAAGTTACCCTTTAATATTAGTTTATTATTAGTAGTATTTAAGGGTTTGCTGCCTAAAGCTATAACTAATATATTCTTCTTAGGTATGGCTCTCTTGCTTAAGCTTAGTGGTGCTATAATGAATTATTTAATAGGGGGAGGGTAGTTTTAAATAAAGAGATAATTATTTAAGAAAGATTAACGATATAGGAGGCTTATACTAGAAAAGATTGATAATAAAAGATAATAGTAGTAGTACTGGTATTATAGGTCTAGTAGGGTTATAGAAAAAGTAAAAAAAAAGTAAAATCGTAGTGCGGGTAAAGGCTTATTTATAGAGTTTGAAATCGCGCTAGTACACAAAGGAAAAGTAGGTATAATAAGCTTAAAAGTAGGAATAAAAGTAGGGTATAATGTATATAAGGACCTACAATTGGTAAATAACAATTGTCAAAGGTAAGGAAGACATTTCAAAGGTAAGCATTAGAAAGTTGCATACAAAGGGAATAATTAAAGAATGAATTATATAAAGAGTAAAGTAAATAAAGAATATATATAGAATAGAATAATAGGTTAAGAATAAAGAGGTATAAGTATATAAAAAGTAGATAATCTTTAAAAAATTCAACTTCTAATTCGCAATCTCTTTAAATAGTTTTTAAAAAAGGGGTAGTAGACTCGATTCTCTAGGCTTAAGTTGACTTAATTATCAATTCTATTATCACTTTAGAGTCTTCTTCTCTTACGTTAGTTCTTATTTCTCGGCGATTTCTTAGCTTTAAGGACCTCTTTTAAAAGATCTTCTATTAGTACTCTTAGATTTAGTAACTAAGATTTATTTAAACTATCTTATAAGCTTAAGCTAGCCGAGTCCAACCTCACTCGCAGGCCAGGCTTACGAGTCAGTCTTAGCATTTCTAAGCTTAAGGGTAAAAATAGGAGATTAGTTCCCAAATTAGGATTTAATACTATACTAGCGTCTTAGTTTATCTCTTTTTTAAATTTTCTTATAATAATACCTTTATCAATTAGTATATTAGGCTCTTAGATAGCATTTACTTTATTATACTATTCTTAAGACTTGAGTTTATAAAGAAGCAATTTAGTATTTATAATGTTCGTCTAGGCCTTAATAAGAGTATTAAAGAGCTTTTAATTATATTTTATAAAGTGGATTTTCAATTCGTCTTTATTAAGAAGAAACAACTCCTATACTTCGATTATAATTAATAGATCTATTTAAGAGCGTCGATTAATAATGGCTTTAAAAAGGCTATTATAATTCTTAAGATGAAAAGCTGCCTTAAAAGGTGCAGTAATTCTACTTGCATTAATCTATTAAGGTACTAGAGGTTGCTTTAGAGTAAAGATTGAAAAGACAAAATCGGAGATTCGAGTCTCATTTTCTAAGGTATTCTTATTAAGGACGGCTATATAGTTATTGCAAAAGGCTATAAAACCATTAGTTTTATAAGAATTATCTAAAAGCATTTTAAAAAGGTATCCTTATTTTATTATTACTATAATTAGATTACTATTATTAGTAATAGGTTGTAAGATCTCCTTTTGCTTTAACTTTACAATTATTTAAGCTAGTTGAGATTTTGAACTAAGTGCTTAAGAAGTCTATCGACTTATCTTTTTCGCAAATAGAGTGAGTTTTATAATTAATTAAAAGCCGACCTACTTATTAAGGCTTTTAAAAGCTGGCCCTTATCTAATCGATAGGATCTAATAATCTAAGACTTACTTTCTAATAAAATTGACTCGCAGGCTAGGACCGTAAGTAAAAATCGGAATTTCTTTATTAGTAGTACTTGTATCTCTCTTTATTAAAACGACTTAATTATAAAGACTAAGGCCAATTAATTAAAGAGGTTCGAAGTAGGCCATAAGCTAATAGGCTCCTTTACTTTTCGCTATTATAACTAAGAGGTAGAGTCTATAATATATTTAAAGGATTTATTAAGTAAGGCTAAATATCATATTATAAAGAAAATAAGAAGGTATAAAGGTTGCATTATTTATAAGGCGGAAGTAATAAAGGTATATCTTTACTTCTTATCTTATAATAGAGAGGAATATACTTATAAAAGCACTATTATTAGTAGTAAAATTATTAGTTAGAAAGCGGCATCCAAAGGGTTTAAGCATTATAATTAACCCTTCTTCCTCTATTTCCTCTTACTATTTATTACTTAATAATATCGAAAAGAAAGAATTGTTCTATTTAATCGGCTTTAACGCCTTTAAGGCTTTGGGATTAGCCTTAAATTTTATAATACTTAGAGATACTTCTATTATTAATAGGTTGGATTTGCATATCTTTAAAGAGATAAAGAACTAATTATTAAGATAGATTAAAAAAAGATTAATATCTTTTATTATATAAAGAAGTTCGAGGTATTTAATAGTTTTATTAATATTAAATCCTTTATAATTAAGACTATAGTAAACCGAAAGAGAGCAAATATAAAGGTTGCAAAGTCTTCTCCTTTCGATTCTTATGCTAAGAAGATACTATCGAAAGCGAGTCTTTATTATAAAGGACACTTAAATATTATATCGTTCTTTAAGCTTAAGGTTAAGAATGATCGATTGAGGTATATTATTATAATTATAAATATCCTAATTAATAGATTCCTTTTTATATTCTCTTTCTTATAAGATAAAATAGTCTCGCTTAGCATCTAAGAGACTAGGTTCTTAACTTTTATAATTATTAAAAAATTAAATAATATTTATAAAGGCGAACTTATTTAAGATAAGCTATTAAATCTATTTAATAGCTCTCTTAATTGTCTTTAGAGTAATAGGAATAGGGTCTTCCTTTATATTATTATTTTTAAAACAGTTGTATATAAATATAAAGAAGTTAAGAATTAGCTTCTTTAAGTTATTAAGGAAGGAGTTTAAGCGAGCGCGTA
The DNA here is from genome assembly GCA_024741835.1 of Diplocarpon mali. Lineage (NCBI taxonomy): Eukaryota > Fungi > Ascomycota > Leotiomycetes > Helotiales > Drepanopezizaceae > Diplocarpon > Diplocarpon mali. The sequence goes on from JAENRP010000246.1 coordinate 48,253, forward strand.
ATCCTTTAGTTTTAAATTGCAAATCAGCTAAGGTAGCTATTAAACGATCTATCCTTTTTAAAGGTTAAGTTAAAATAGGTCGTTTAGCTAAAGGAGAGTCCTTTGAAGATTCTGAAAATTCCAAAGAGGCTATACTAAGCGTTTAGGCAATTTGTTTAACAGCGGTTTTTAAAATTATTTCGATAAAAGGCAAGTTAAGTCTAGTTTTAAAATTCTTATTTCTAACTCTTAGTCTAAGACCGCGAGTTAAATTATATAATTTAGTACTTATTATATCTTTAGATTAAAAAGCGAATTTTAAGGTAAGCTTAATTATAAATAACTAATTCCCTTCTTTATTATTAAAGAAATCTTATTTAAACTCTATTATAAAAGTCCAGTTCTCTTTTAAAATAAGCAAACTATAAGTAGAAGCGTAGAGCCTTAGTATATTAATAATAGTACTATTAGGTAAGGTAATATCTATAGCTTAATTTGATCTTTTTATAGCCTTATCAGCTACTATAAGTATTGCATTAGATAGGCTTATAAATCTGCGACTGCGAATTCGATTGCCTTAGAATTTTACTACTTCTTTTTAAATAATAAAGAAATTGAGAATCTAAATAGCTCTAGTAGTAAGAGTGTTTTCCTTAAGAATTTTTAATAATACTTATCTTCTATTATTAAAATCAATATTTATTAAGAAGCGCGAACGAAATAGGAGTCCTTTTTTATTAGTGGCTAAATTATCTAATTATTAAATAGATTCTTCTCTTTTATCTTAATCTATTTTAAAAGTATTGGCTAAGGTTATATATTAATTTGCATTAGCTAAGAATTCCTCTTTAAAGATTCCCTTTAGTCTTAATTCTTTAATTAGGAAGTTGTTAAATTGGAGAATTCCAGGGGCCACTTAGGTTAAAAGGTTATTAATAGCATTCGCATAAGCTAAAAGGAGTTTTTATTACTTTATATCTCCTAAGGTTATATAGGTCGATTTAAAGTTTTCTAATAATGCAATAGCTCTACTATCTTAAGAGAAGTTTATAACTAGTATTTATTTATCCTCTATTATAGCAGATAAAACCATTTATGAGTTCTTTCAAGGTATATTACTTATAAAAGATAGGGAGTATAAATAAGAGAGTTTAATAGGGTATAAGAATTAAAAGGGCATATAAGCTGCAATAGGTTTGCTATATATATATTAAGGAAATTGGACTTTTTAATTTATTATTTAAGGAAAGTAATAGGAATGCTATAATTAAAGGCTAATATTAAGAATGTAAAATAAGTTAGAGTAAATAAGAATTTAAAATGATCTTAAAAGATCTATATCTTAAATAATAAAGAAGGCGTCTTTATTAAAAATGTAAAAATAAGGATTAGAGGAAGGTAGGACAATTGATAAGCTAAGGAATCGTTTAATATTCTAGTCTGCGTTCTTTAGATATTTTAAGAATAATAAATTAAGGTTGCAATTAGTTAGGTATTTTAATATTCTTTACTTATAAGACTAGCTTATAGGTTAAGTTGGAAAAATCTTAGTCTTTATCTAAGGGTTTAAAATTGCTTATATTACTATCAATTCCTATAAAAGATTCGGAGGTTGTATCAATTTCTAATTTATCTTTTAAAAGGAATAAGGTCTAGTCGCATTAGTAAAAGCGCTTTAATCGATTGGCTTCAAAGGTTCCTTTAATATCGATTCTATTAAGTTCTTAAAGAGAATAGTATCCTTTTTCTTTCTACTTAGATTTAACTTTAAATAGGCTAAGCTATCGATAGTTAAGTTTAGTATCTGCCGATATATTAATACTTCTTATAATATTATAAACTAAGATAAGATCATCTTTTTAAATAGAGTGCGTTTTAAGTACTTTAAAAGCAGCCTATGCTTCTTTAACTTTTTCCTTATATTATTTCTTTTGTAGAATGATTTCCTTTATATTTATATTTTAAAGCTTAAGTTGTTAGTATCTTATTACTAGTAAATCGGAACGGTTCTAAATTTGACTATAGTCGAATAATCTTTAAATAGGCTATTAGGATTTAAGAAGGAGCTATGCCTCTTTACTATAGATAAGGAAAAATGGTATAACTCTAGTTAGTTTATAAATTATCATTTAATAAGTAAAGAGTATTTTATAAAAGTGTTTTATTTAATTTTTAAATCCTTTATAGGTAACTTTAGATAGCTTATTAAGAATATTATAATATCCTTACTTTACTATTCTATTAGCTTTCAAGTTATACGCTAAGATTTGAACCTATTTAATACTATATTTTCGCGAAAAAGCTTTAACTACTCCTTTATTTTCAAGGCCTTTATTAATAGTTAGTTTGCTAAAAAGTCTATAGCAATAGACTATATCTTTTTAAAGGAACTTTGTAATAGATTTAAAGTTAGCAGATCTTAAAGGTTATCCTTTAAGCTATCTTAATAGGTCTTCCTTTATTAAAATAAAATATATAATCCTATTTTCGATTATTAATACTTATATAATATTAAGACTGACTTTATAGAAAAGGCCTAATAGCTAGGTTAGGAATAGGGGATTCTCTTTATAACCAGGTTTTCGTTTCTAATAAGAGACGCAACTTTTTATAAAGGCTTTGCAATCCTTAAAAGAACCCTTTTAAAAGAATTTCCTTAAGAGTTGGTAGTAGGTAGACTTAGCTCCTTAATAGCCAGTTTCCTTATAAATATCCTAGATAGCTTTAGCCCTTGGTTTTTTATTATCTAAGTAGAGTTTTATAAGGAATAAGTTATCGCTTCTTTTAAATAATCGTCTTTCTTATATTAGATAAATTAGAGCTTTAGCTTTAAATTTCTAAAAATCTTTAAAAGTAACTATCTTTAATTATTTAAGTATAATTAAAAATTTTGCGATTTCTTTAAAGTTACTTAAGTAGTTAGGTGATAAAATTCTCTTATTTGACTCGTAGGCTAAGCTTGCAAGTCGAGTCCCTTTAAGGTAATATATTAATAGATAACCAATTTCATTCTCTACCTACTTATTAATATCTGTTTTATCTTCTTTAATTAAATTAAAAGGGTAGGGATAAGTTCTTTTTAAAAGGCTATTAGCAGTAGTATTTTTCATTCTTAGAATATATTTAACTTTAAAGTCTATTAGTCTTATTTAAATAATCTATTTTATTAGTAAGGCTTTTAGTAGGTCGCTTATAGCTCTATTTAGTTATTCTACTAATACTTTAGCATTAGTTTCGAAGATGAAGTAAGTACTATAAAGGTCGCTTCTTATCTTTTTCATTACCTTTAAGGCGCCTTTATATTCCTATTTAATAATATTATACTTTATCTCTACTAGATTCTAAAGACTACTTTTAAAGCAAGCTAGATGTCTTTTCTATTAGCTATTAGCTTATTAAAAGATAGTATCCTATTTGATTAAGCTTATATTAATTATTAGTATAATTGGCCTAGCGTCGGCTCTATAGTCTATTTTAATTAAATATAGCACCTTAAGCAACGCTTACTTTAGTTGTTTTATAGCCTCTATTTAAGGTTCCTCCTATTGAAACTCAGCCCCTTTTTAAAATAAGGAGTAAATAGGTGCTGCCTTTTTAGCGAAATCCTTGATCTAAATACGATAGTATACTATAACGCTAATAAACGCGCGAGCTTTTGCTATATTATTATACCTCTTCTATTTATCGATTTTAAGTACTTTAGCCCTTTAAAGACTTCGGCTATTAGAATTAGTAATAAAATTAACAATTTCTATTAATAGAAGATAGTATTATAACTTTAGACTAACTATTGCTCTTACCCTTTCGAATCGTATAAGTACTTAATCTAAGTTCTAAATATATTCTATTATAAATTGCTATATATTAAAGAGAACTTCTTTATAGTTATAAAATGATCTTAATCCTTTTACTCTTATATTATCTATATAAGGGAGTGTAATATTAGGTATACAATCTACTAGTATCTTATAGATTACTTAAACAAATTGAGTGATCGAATTTATAGCCCTTTAAAGTAATCTAATCATTTGAAGTAGCTTAAGAGGGATTTGAATCACTATTATATCTCTTGATTTAATATTAAGAATGAATTAGTTATATTTAAAGAAGAAGTTAATAAGAGAGCTATAAGTTAATCTTGCGAATTCATTTGAGAACTTATCTATATTCGGAGGAACGTTAGCATCCTTAACAGTTACTTAATTCATTTCTACTACTACTGTTATTAGTCTGTAAGTTCCCTTCTCTTTCTTAGCAACTAAGAACCATTTGTTTCTATAAGGGCTATTATAGAACTTAAGAATACCTTGCTTTAGCCTATCCTTTAACATTTCGATTACCTTTTCTTAAAGAGCTTTAAGGACCTTAAATGTTTTCTCTTACTAAGCTTTATAAGGTATTATCTTAATCTTAATATAAGGCATGACCTCTTTTCGAATCTAGCTAAGTTCTATTTAGTCAAAAGCTAAGGCGTCCTTTCGATTTATTAAGGTTTTATAAAGTAGTTCGCATTCTTACTTTATTAAGTCTTCTTTAATTTTTAATATATTGAAATATTCTTTTATTAGCTAATATCCGATAGGTTTATTAGAAAATCTACTTATAATAAACTTATCGAATTTGCTACCTAGCTTTAGAAGTCGAAGCTTCTTATCTTATTCAAACTAATTATCTAATCCTTTAGGCTTTAAGCTATTAGAGATTCTCTAATCTATCGATTGTACTTTATCGGCCTTGCTTTTATATATAGTTCGAATATTAGCTAGTACTATGCTTTTTTACTTCTTTCCTTTTTTATCAAATCCTATAAAACGGTTTGAATTTTCCTTTTTAAAAATAAATAAAAGATTTTCTAAGTTATTAATTTAAAGTATATAGATAGAAATATTATTAGTAATTTTATTATTTTTCACTTGCGGGTCCGGTTTATAAATGGTTTTTAAGTTTTTTAAAATGATTAGTAAATTATCGAAATTTGTAAAATAAACCCTCTTTTCTGCCTTATTTTTCTTTTTTCTTAATTATTATTCTAATAAAACGCTAATTGTACTATTTTTCAAAATTCTAGATTTGACTCCTAATCTAAGACTATAAGTCAAATTGCTATTATTTAAAATCGGCAAACTCACCTTTCTTTTACTATAACTCCTCGCTAGGTGCCTTCCTTTACTAGTATTAAGCCTAGCCCTTATACTAGCTAATTGTTTTTAAAACCTTATTTTAAAATTCGGCTATATCTCTTATAATAACTATTTATCCTTTTAAAGATCGATCTATATTCTAAAGACTAGCTTTTATAAGACTATCTCTAGGATAGTTAAATATTAGCTAAGATTTTAAAATAAAGGGTATTTTTAAAAGAATATTATTTAAAGAATTCTCTATTATTAAAAAGTTAGTATAATTAATAATTCCTTTAACTCTAACCTTTACGTTTTTCACCTATCTATTAAAATTGTATTTCAATCTAAAGATAGTTAAATAAATAAGGAGTCGATCGCTAACAATTGTTAATTAAACTATTTCTACTACTTTTCTAATTATTATATTAACTTTTAAATTACAATTAATCAAAGCCTTTGCTTTAATTGATTCTTTTATTAAATAAATAATAATAGGGCTTTTTATCGCAACTGCTAAATAATTTCGATTGATATTCTAAGATATTAAAGCTATTGCTATAATATTATAATACCTCTAGGTTCCTTCGTTTTCTATAATTTAAAGACATTTGATTAAGGCTAGGTGCTTCTTAAAGTTCTTTTATATTATAATTTCTATTTCCTTATTATTATTTAAATCTTTAAAGGCAACTGGGATATACTTTCCTAGCACTTTATTAAAGTATTTAATTAAACTAAATAGGTCTTTAAACGTAAGATTAATTTGCTAAGTTATAATATTCTTTATAGCTTTCTCTATTACAGTTGAACTAGCGTATTTATTAATGAATTTTTCCTATTTTAATATCTATCTCTTTCGCTTAAAGTCAGGGGTCTATATAATAACTTTAACTTTTTAATCTTTAAGCTTAAAGTCATCTTCGTCTATTATATCTCTGATTAATTCGTTTGCTATATCAGCTTTATCCTTATCTATTGCGGTTCTAGATTATTAAGTATCTTTTAGTATTTAGACTCTATATTAAGATTCCTAAGTTGCACGTATTAATTTCTGGACTTTAGCTGATTTTATTAATATTAAAGGAGTAGTAGATCTAGAAGGACGCTAAGTATTCTAAGGGTTTCTAAATATAAAAGTAGCATTAATATTAATAGATATATTATTATTAACCTATCCTAAGATAGAGATACCTTTAACTTCTATAGCTATTTAATTAGAAGCTAAGTCCTTAAGAACTCCTTTAAATAGGTTGCTAGTTAGATTAGTATATATATAAGTTGGAATTTTAGCATTTATATTTATAATATGCTATTATTCGATTAAATTCTTATCCTATTTCATACTATATATCATTATTCGAATAGTCTATAACTATAAGCGATTCTAGTACTTTTTAATAGGGATAGCTTTTAGCCTAGGATCTTTAATACAAAGCATCCTATACTTATTAATATATATAACCCTAGTATTAATAAAACAATAGAAAAGAGGGCAATCGTTATAATACTTATATAGAATACAATTAGGTTCTTTATTATTACAAAAGTTATAAGTTAGTCGTCTTCTATTGCCATTCCTTTAATACCTTATAGCATTAATATTAGTAGAGTACTAATTGGGATTAATTTCTCCTTTTTCAATTAACTATTAAGTTCTTATATTAGCTGATTATTTTAAATGATAAGAAGTAAGAGTCTAATAATAGGAACTACTATATTAACTTATAGTGGCCGAGTTTTACCTATTATTAAATTAAAGAATATGCTATTTTTCTTATAAGAGATTGTTAATCTTAGTTTTTAAGCTTTAGATTTAGAGTTCTGCAAATTGGGTCTTAAGTTCCTTAATTCTAGGGTTGGATCTTACTCTTAAATCGGGCCTGCGAGTGAAAGGTATAATTACTAGGTTCTTCTTTACCTCTTCTATAACTTCTAAAGCCTTTAAGTATTCTTGGACTAGGCTCTTAAGGTCTTTAATATAAAAGGGAGTAAGGGCTTTTTCCTATTTTATAGTATTAATAGTTCTCTTATTAAGATCTGATTTTAAAGTAAAGGCTGCGAATTCCTTAAATAAGGCGAAGGTTATAGGGTTTTACTTATCGATCTTAAAATGCTTAATAATCTTATTTCAAAGTCTAATAGGTAATCTAAGTAAGAAAAGGCGGCCTCTTTTAACTTCGCTAAGTATTTTCTAGCTAATTAAAGTATTTAATATATAAGTAAAAGTCCAATAGTAGTTCTTAAGTTCCTTAGGAGTATAAGTGATTAGAACAAATTCCTTTAAGAAAACTAAGGTATTACGAATCTGCTATCTATTAAATTCGCGAAATTCAGATTTAAGGGCCTTAATAAGGAGTTCTTATAAACTATAAGTTTTCCATTTAAGGAGGGATTTAATAATATCCTTGCTTATATAATTATAGTAGTAAGGAAGTTAAGAAATCATATCCTCTTATATAATACTAAAATTATAATAAGTTTCCTTATATTGCTTAAGGAAATTAGTAATATTAGCGCCTATAAAGTAAAGAGCATTAAAGGAACTAAGGAAAGGAAAGTAATTAATAATAGCCTTAAATGCGGCTATTATCGTTTTATACTAACTGTCTAGGTTAATAGAATCTATAAGGGGTAAAGGAAAAGCTTCGATATTACAAGATTGATTGCTAAAAGGAGTACTTCGAAATTCAAAAGGGCTTAAAAAATATTCAGAATCCGAGTCAATCTTAAAGTAATTAAGACGAGTTTAAAAAGATTTAAATAAAGGGTTAATAAAAAGTTTAAAATTATTATTATTTTTAGTATTTTCTAATATTAATATTGAAAAAGTAAGTAGTAGTTTTAAGTTATTTAAGGATGTCTTTTTATCCTCTTACTTATAAGCTAGGCCTAGGAGTAGAATTCCGAATTCTATTAAAAGTTTAATCCGAGTTTGCTAAAAGATTCTAAATAGGTGCTAAATAGCTAATAGAAGCGTTACAACTAATCGCAATAAGATAAGGTTTACTTAATTAAAGACCAATTTCTAAAATAAGATTTATATCTAAGATTCTTCTTAGCCTTTAAGCCAATTCCTATTAGTCCTTAGAATAAAGGGGTCTTTAGAGACGATTCTAAGGCAATTTTTAGAGTTCTATTAAGCCGAGGCAGCTGAATTATCGGATTCGGATTTCTAAAGATTCTAAAGAGGCACTTCCGATTGAAGTTTACGCTTAGTATTACTTAAGTACTTAAAACCACTGCTATTTAAGATTACTATTATAGGGTTCGCCAAACTTTTTATACTAAGAAGTTGAAAATTCCGAAAATCTCAAAGTTAAAGAAGAAAATAGGGGTTTTTAAAGTAGAGCTAAAAAGGGAAAATCTAAGGTTATTAATAATTACTAAATGAAAATCGATAGTTTTAAGTAACTAAGCGATTAAAGATAAGGTTTTAAAGTTAATTAAAATACTATAAGTGTTTCAAAGATATATTTCAAAGGCCGGTCTCTTATTTATAAACCAAGAGATCGATAAGGTTATATAAGAACGGAAATCTTAAGAAATCGGTCCTTGCATAAGTCACTAATATAAAACAGAAGGGGGATAATATAAGAATAGGCCTAAGGGAAGACCTAAAAACCAAAGGAGGAAGCACTATAAGCAGGCTCTCTTAGATAAGATATTAGGAATAAGTCCTAAGTATAAGGTATATTTAATACTTATAGCAATACGCGCTGTCTTTATATATAAAAGATAGCCCTTTTATCCTCCTACTGTCTTACGCCAATCATATGATATATATTACAAGACCTATCTATCTCAGGTCTTTATAGTATTATCTAATAATAGTTTTCTCTATCCTTTAAAAAGAACTAAGGAAAACTAATACTTAGGTTAGTTTTATTTTAATTGTTTTTATAATTCTATAGCTTGATTATTTATTTTACTAATTTCGTTTTCTAACTCCTAGGCCCGGCCTATAAGTGAAAAGTATATAAAAAA
>JAENRP010000247.1:0-66635 GCA_024741835.1 Diplocarpon mali
ATAGCAGGTGTTATAGAAGTATTAAATAGGGAGGAAGTCCTCTTATTGAAAAGGGTTTTTAGGCTATAACGCAGGGAATTATACCTCTTATAAAATATAGTAAAGCAAGGAATCATACCTCTTATAATACCAAAGGGTTATAAAGCAAGGAATTATACCTCTTGCAATATAGGTTAGCTAAATAGGGAATCACACCTCCTATTCGCCGATTGCTTGCCTCTTACTATAAGTCTTATTCAACTTCCTACTAATAGTTGCAGCGCAAGTGCTTTTTAAAGGAAGTCAATAATCTATTATCGGTCTATCTAAGGCTTATAACCTATTAAGCTTAAGTGAGTTAGCGCAGTAGATATAGGAAACTTCTAAAGGTTGATAGTCGATATATTAGTAAGAATTAGGGAAGGAAGGTTACCCCTTTCTTCCCTATAGCTATATACGTATTAATATCCTACTGACTAAGCAGTAGGGTCATATGATAATACATCGGAGTGATAGCTGTATCACCTATCTCAATAGCCTTTAAGATAATAATTGCTAAACACCCCTAATTAAGCGACGATAAAAGGCTGTAGATAGCTATTAAAGCAGTTAATAATATAGTAAGGCCTAATAGGATGATTTCCACCTTACTCGTTTTCAAGGCATATCTGAGGCTAATTAAACTAGATCTACTAAATCCGTTAGTAGAATAAAAGGTAGTAATAATTAAAAAGGCTATAAAGGAAGTTAGGAAGATCTATACTACTCGTAAGGTCAATGACGCTTTAAGTATAAGGAATAGCCCTAGAACCACTTATATCTACGATTTAAGGCTAAAAGACCTAGTATTAGTATATTAAGAGAAGGGAGGATAGATAGGCCTATTTGAGTTCCTAGGCTTAAAGAACGAAACCTATATAGTTAATATTAGCGGTAGAATAAAGCACTTTAGGTCGATAAGCGTACGCCTATTTAAAATCGATAATAAAGAAAACTGCTTAAAGGAAACTAAAGGAACTAAACCCAAGGATCGAACGACTATTGAAAGGGAGTAGAACGCAACTAATATTGATAAAGAAGTAGAGCCCTTTCGCTTAGTTAAGCCGCAACTTAATAGCTATAAGTAATTGCTAAAAGTAGAGGTTCCTTTTATTAAGCCTATTTTCAGCCTTCCTATAATTAATAAAGACTATAATACTAAGATATAAATATCCTTTAGAGTAGATAATAAGCTATATATAGCTAAATCGGAGGTATTCCTAATAGAAAAGGAGAATAAGGACTAGGAACTATCGCAGAAGCTATAGGTAGAAGGCAAGATTACCACTCCTAGGCGCCCTTTTTAGCAATCTCGCCTAAAGGAGTATTAAGGGCTGATAAATAGAAGGGTATTTTTGCTAATGAATAAAAATGACCCTATTATAAAAGGCAAGAGGATCTTCAAATCGAAAATGGTTGATAAGATAAAAGGGAAGGAGATAGATTACCTATTTAAGAAATCACGCTTAGTTATATAGGCTTAGAACGATACTAGTAAGAAGAAGGAAGGTATAATCACTTAATCCTTAATTATCTAATAAGCAAGCTAACGCCTTTTAGTATTACTTTTAGCATTAATCTGGGAATACTTTAAAGAATAGGGCAAGGAAGGCATTCTTAGCTTATAGGATATTATATAAGCGTATACCTAAGCAGCTTTAAAGCTATTATACAATATATTTGTATTTCTCTTATAAGATATTATTAAGCTATTCCTTATAGGTATAGTCTTTAAAGTAGTGCTGCCGCTCTATAGCATTCCTGAATTAGGAAATCACTAGTTTAGTACCTATTATAAGTACTATTGCAATAATCTCGGTATAGCTAACTCAACTTATAACCTTTATCTATTGATAACTTTAAGCACTTCTCCCTTTTTCGGTATAGTAGGAATATAAACGGATAATACTTTGATACTTAAAGAAGTAGACTTCTTGAAAAAGGAGAAGGATGAGATCAAAAGGGTAGGATTCCTTATAAAGCTAATATAGCATCTATTAAGTATTGAATTACTAGCTTTTAATAGGTGTATTATTTCCTAGGAAAGGGATATAATATATATGCGATAAAAGGGCTAAGGCTAAAGGCTGGAACTAGTCGATACTTCTTAAGAAGGCTATAAGTAATAATACCTAGAATAGAGAGTAAGGGGAGCTTATTTAGCTACGATCTGCTAGTTAGAAGCTTCCTTCGATTTATTAGCTATAGCCTAATACTAGGATCCGATAGTTTAGGATATAGAGAATCTGAATAAGCGATTTAATTAGATTTGAAATAACCTTAAAAGAGGCTTAACCTACTTTATTATTAATTTATAAAACGCTAAACTATTTGCATTTATTAATAGATCTTTTGCTAATAATAAGGATTTAAGCTTGCAGATCGGCTATATTATTATACTAGCTATTAAAGAGGAAGGAGAATTGCAGTTTACTTTAAAAGGCAATATTCTATACTATAGCTTAACGAAGTGTAAGAGAGTAATAAGAGCTATACTAGCCTTTAAACTATATACTATAGTAGTAGGTATTAATATGCTGGTTTCTATAGCTATGACGATCGATAGGGTGATAGCTAAGTTGAGTCTACCTTGCCTCTTTACTATTATATATACAGATTCCCTCTCCTTATATAAGTATATTATTAAATTGGGTACTATAAAGGAGAAGCGATTGATAATTAATATAATGGCTATTCGATAATTGTACGAGAATAGGGAGCTTATAGAGATACATTGGATCGATAGTGCTAGTAATCCTGCTAACGCTATAATAAAAGCTAATTTAAATTAGGCCCTTTAGCAATTGGTAAATGCTAATTCGATAACTATTAGAAAGGAGGAATAGGTATAAAGGCCTATTAGGGCATAACTAGACTTGAAAAGGTCTTAGATTGATAATATCTAATATTTTTAATTGCAAGCTATTAGCAATTTTTTATTTATTTTTTATTTTTATTATAAGATATATTTATACACTTGCTATTACTACCTTCTTTTTTTATCTTTTTTTATTATATTCCTACACTTGCTATTACTACCTTCTTTTTATCTTTTCTTACTTACCTGCGCGTATTTGCATTTTTTTTATCACTTAAGTAGTACTAAAGAAGGAGGTTATGGCAAAGTAGCGATTATTATATTACTAAAGATAATAATCTACTAATAATTCTACCTCTAATAAGTACTTATCTTAAGCACTAGGATTTCTAAAGCGTAGATCCCTAAATCCTTAAGGCTTAAAAGCCTTACTACCTAAAGCAGTAGCCAAGTTAGCCCGCTCCTCTTAAGCTTATACTTAAGCAAAAGCGGCTGCGATCTCCTTTGGATTCGGCTTATCTAGATCACTAAGATCTAGATCCCTACTCTTTAGAAAGCCCTTAGAAGGCACTTATTTACCTTTGCCTTTTTAATAGCAGATATTGTTAAAGGGAGCTTAAGAGCGGCCCTTAGCTAAGCTAGATAGCCCTTTTATATGCTAAAGGGAGCTAAGCACCTTAGCGCCTTAAGTTTTAAAACGCCTAAAGGTAGTATTGCCGCCTTAGATAGTATATAATAGATCTTATAAATAGTCAGTTATCGATATTAGATAGATTTAAGGGCACTTATAGCTTACTAGGTATTTACAAAGTTAATACTACAATAAAGGGCATAAGCTTCGTTTAGCTAGGCTAGCTGAAGCGCATCTTAAGTCTTTAAGACTATAGAGATTTATATCTAAGTCTCTTTAAATAGGATTTAAGCTGCCTCTTGGATTGCTTTAATATCGCCGCTAACCCGAGCATCCTAGAAGATAATATACTTATCCTAAGCCTAGATAGGTATTTAAAATAGATATCTATTAAAGGTTATTAGGATAAGAGGATATTAAAAGGCACTTACTAGAATATACTTTACCTGCTGCGCAATATAGTAGTTATACTTTTTAAAAGTGAGAGTATTAAATGCGCATATATAGCTAGTATTATTCTTATTAGCCTCCTTTCTTAATATTATATATATATAACGTACGCATAGCACTCAAAAGGCCTTAGGCAGGTCCTTAGGATTGCATTTAAGCACTATCCAAGTCAGCGATATATATATTAAAAGGGGTCGGCTAATAATCGGAGCACTTACTAATAGTAATAATAGTATTAATAGGATAATATGAGATAAGATCTACTATAAGGTTAATCAACTTAAAAGTAAGAGGAGGAATCGACCTACTTATAAGAAGTAGGAGTTAGAGTTAAGAGATCAAAGGAGGAAAGAAGCTTAATATATATGCCTTCTTAAAGGCCCCTCTTTTTCCCTTCTATAGATTATTATAATTTATAACTATAGTAGATTACAACTCTAGATGACTCTTTAATAAAGAGTCTTAAACCTATTAAAACGCAATTGGATTACAATCGCACTACTATAAGGCTTAAATAAAGACTTTAGATTGCTTCTATCACTTAGACACCTTTCCTTTCCCTCTTTACTATTTACCTTTATCTTTACTATTCTACTTTCTATATACTATCCTTACTACCTATTATACCTGCCTTTGCTATTAAGCTATTTATCTTTGCTATTTTATTCTTTATTACTATTTGATTATTTGCTACCGATCTGCCTCCTTTATATACCTATTTTGCGTACTTCCTTATACAAGTTGAAAAGGTCTTTTCAAAAGAAAGTACTACTAGTATTAATACGCAGATTCCTATATAAGAGGCAATCTGCCCTTATTCCTAAGGTCATCCTATACAGCTATACTATATGCGATATAAAGGGTTTTGTATATATTTCGGACGGCTATTCAGCTAAAGGACTTTAAAAGGATATTTATATATAGCTAAGAGGAACTATAAGAGAGAGGACATTTATAGGTATAAAGGTACTATCTCAGTCATATAGAGATAGATAGATATTATAATAGATTCTTTTTAATAATAAGTACTTAACTATATTCATATGAATATCGATTACCAGTATAGAACCTATAGAAACTTCTATCGATACAGTCGAAACTGAGTATAATTATTGCTAAGAATTTGGGAAATCGGCGACCGGTAGAACTTTAAAGCGAAAGAAACGTCGGCTAAACCTCGCGCAAGAGGAATGCGAAAAGAATTATCGCTGCGCTTATAGGGCTTATAACTGTCGTATATAATACTGCTCGGCCAAAATGTGAATCCACACCTTAGGGCGCGTATTAGCATATTTAGCCTATTTTCTATATAACAATTTGCTATATAACTTAGCGGCTTCGCTAAGAAGCCCGCTTACCTTAAATAGCTCTTAGTTAAAGAGCTCTTATAAATCAAGACATCTAATATCGTCGTTTGCACCTTATACTTCTTCGTGCCCTCTTCTAGTTTACTATTAAGTTTACTATCAGAGAACCTCCTTGCTACAATATCTAAAGAGAAATAATATAAAAATAGGCCTAAGTAAAGACCTAAAAATAAGAGGAGGAAGCACTATAATTAGGCTCTCTAAGATAAGGTATTAGGAATAATTCCTAAGTTAGAAGTATATTCAGTACTATAGCGTTGCGCTCCTATCTTTAAGTATAGTAGAGGTCCCTTTTATCCTCTTATCAGCCCTGCGCCGATCATATGACCTTTGTCACGGGATCCTACCCATTTCCAGGTCTCTATAGTAGGTGTATTTATAGGTTTATTTAAAGAAAGGTTAAGTAGTTGTTTTTACTAATATAAGAGGGAGCAGGAACAACACTTGAGAATAGGCCTAAGGGAAGACCAAAGACAAAGAGGGAGGAAGCACCACAAGCGGGCTCTCCGAAGACAAGAACTAGGACAATTCACTAGTTGGGGGTAGAATAGGTAGTTGGCATTGCGCGCTGTCTCTAAGTACAACAGTAGTCCTATTTATACCCCCTTCGACCCTTAGCCGATTATATAACTCTATCATATGACTTATATCACGTGACTCCTCCTTCGACTCTCTATCCCGTGACTCCTTGACTGTCACGTGATAGTCACGTGACTCCTTTTCTTCTTAGACTCTACACTAATAAGCAGGTTAAGAGGGTTCTTATTAATCAATAATATTGATTAAGTTGTTTTTAAAATCTAAGAATTGCTTTTATAATAGAACCTAAAGGTATAGATTCTAAGTTCTATAAAGCTGCAGGAGTATATATACAAGGTATGATTATATAAGCCTTAATCTCCAATCCTCATATATTCTAACAATATCAGATATTTCAAGATCCATCGCGGGATACGCGCACCTCCCTATCTGTCAAAATCGGCCTTCGAAATCGACGTAGAACCAGTCGTGCTTGGCTAGCTGAGCAGCAGACTGCCGATGCTCTGGCAAAAACTTCATCGCCATTCTCAAAACATCTTCTAGCGTAAGAGCCTCCACAACCGAGATGATGGTCCCCGATGGTTCAAGAAATTCAGCATTGGTGCAAGCCGTAGCCACATCTTCTGCGTGTGTTTGTCGCTTCCCAATGCTATCAACGAGCCCAAGAGCCGATCCGATTGCGGTTCCTTTACTGCGGACTGGGCCAGTCGACATTCCTTCCGAAGAGATGCTTTTCTCTCCGCTCTTCGCGTTCGATGACCCCGACGCGTCGCCGGTTTTTGCAGCTGAGGAGCCCGAAGCACTTGCATCGCCACTTTTCTCGGCCGACGAGCCAGCTGACGCATTCCCACTTTTGCTCTTATTCGACGAGTGCTTCCCAGAGTCTGTTCTCTCGTGCGACGAACCTGAGCCGTGTTTCTCCAAAGCAGCCATGACCCCTTCAGCTTCGCTGGTGTTAAGCTCCTCCACAAGAGCAATCAGGCGACCAGTAGTATTCAGATGCTTTTCTGAGGACGAGCGCCTCCTCTTGAGACTTTCGTGCTCAAGCAAGTTGTCCTCTTTGAAGCCAAGGTCTTTATGGGTAGGATGATCAGTGCTCAGGTCTCCGTCATGCAAGCCGATCTTCATAATTTCTTGGTGAAGCGTGCCCGCAGCTATATCAACGAGCTGCCCTCCTGATTGACTTTCGACATCGTACCAAATCCGACCTTCCTCCCATTCATCCCACCATGTTTCCGGCAGCTTTCCCATTATCTTGACTGTGGCAATCAACATCTGATCGCGCGTAGGGACACCTCTGTAGCGAAACAAACAAGAGCCTGTCCGGATTTCGAAAATAGTACAGCCCAAAGCCCAAATATCAGAACTGATACTCCTCGGGCCCTTGAAATTGAACTCTGGCGCACAATAGTTCTTTGGGGTCCCAATGTCTACTGAGGACTTGTCCTCCATAAATGCAATACCAAAATCAATAATCATGATCTGATCAGACAACCATCGAGGATCCACGAGCTTCATGCTTATGGCTGTGACTGTATACGCCGGGCCTGTATATTCGCCTGCTCGCACAGCCGTCCTATGTAGGACCTGAGTCTGCGGCTTACCCAGCCTGCTGTGAATCTCTTCGACACTCCATTCGTCAATGTTCGCGATTTGGAGGAGAATATTAGCAGCAGTGAAGTCTTGAGAGCACCTGTCAGCTCAGGAGCCTCGTACTAGAATCCAAGACATACCTCCGTGAACGATTCCCGTCGAGTGAATGTACGCCAACCCTTTGGTCGCCTGCAATGCGACCTTCCTCGCTACAACACCCCTCAATCTTCTCGTCCCACTTGTGAATCCCGGGCAGTCGTTGAACTGCTTTATACTCGGGCCCCCAACCTCGCTCACGACGCACAGATGTTTTCCGTTGGGCCCGTCAATCCAAAAATGATCTAGCAAGCTCATAACGAAAGGCTTCCCCTCATGGTCTTCGCTCTGCTTGAGCCTTCTCAAGATTTCGACTTCAGGGCAATCACGTGATAACCTTGCGGCTAGGATCTTCAAAGCGACATAGCGCTCACGCACAGTGTCTCTTCCCAGCCAGACTGTGGCAAAGCCTCCATGTCCGAGTTTGTGGACGACAATATAACGGCCCCTCTTGAAGACGTCGTCCAAATGGACGGGATGAAAGCCACCAGGTCTGTAGTTCAATGTCTCCACTCTGGGTGGGCGATTAGACATGTCGTGACGCGGAGTGAAGGAGTATAGTAGCTTGCGTGGTTTCGTATATATATATCAATATATGTGTGTGTGTACTCTGGTGGATGCTGGATGCTGGAGGCTGGAGGCTGGAGGCTGAAGAAAGGGCTTTGCCAACCTGTCGAAGGTGGGCTGTTTAATACATTCGGGGTGACTAAGCGCACTGAGAATGATCGCCGATCTGGGAAGAAGACTTGACACAGCTGAGCTCTTGTTGAGGGTGATGTTCGGAAAACATGCCCAGAGTTGATATTTGGTGGGCGAAGCCAGTTGATCCTGGATGCGCAGTCCTCTGTATCGAGGCCGTGTTTTGGCCGGGGGAGCTCGAAAAAGTGACACTTGACGAATATAGGCAGTATAAGCCGCAAGCACCACAGGGCAGTTCTGCGGTAAAACAGACATGAACTAGCTGTGAATGATGAAACCGAAAAGTATGAGGACATCGTCGAATGCATCCGTCAGGAAGTGCCCAGACGAATATGCTGACAAGCACCGGCAGGGCGACGACGCATCGGAGCTGGCCGTTCAACTTCCCTCAACCCATCGAATCCTACTTCAACTTGACCTGGCCAAGATGACCCGGGTACAGAGATGACCAAAGTACAGGAACCTTACAATTATCTTTGCAGGCAGGGCACTATCTCACAACACCTTTGGCTTTCAGGGCCTCGATTTCGCCCTCGCTAAGCCCCAAATCTCGCAACACCTCGTTTGTATGCTGTCCAAGCATTGGTGGCACACTCCTGATACTCGGCCTGCTCTCACTGTACTTGACGGGGGTATTAACCATTTTGATAGGCCCACATGCCTCGTGATTCATTTCCTTGACCATATCCCTAGCAAGGACATGCTGGTGGTTGAGTGTTCCGCGAACATCATTTACAGCCGAGTAGGGCATGCCTTTGCCTTCGAATACTTCCAGCCACTCCTGCGTAGTTTTGGTTTTTGTGATAGCTTCGATAGAGCCGTCAAGCTCTATCCGGTTGGTGACTCTCTGAGAGTTAACAGCAAATTTGGCTTCTGTTTTCCACTCGGGGCGGCCTAGGCCGTCAGAGAGTATGCCGAAGAGCCGGTCGTTGCCTCCACCGAAAAGAATATCTCCGTCTTTCGTCTTATAGGACTGGTACGGCACAATCGAAGCTGTACGTCGTCAGTAGAAGAGTATCAATCCAGAAGCAAAGCTTACGATGAGCAGTCCCCCACCGGCCCGTATCCTTATCTCCACTGATCAAGCAACTGCTTGCAATATTCGCAAGCGTAGCAACCTGGCAATCGCTCAACGCAACATCAATATGCTGCCCACGACCAGTCCTTGCCCGGGATATAATCGCTGCCATGATACTATTGCTCGCATATAGACCGGTGGTCAAATCAGTGACAGCAACGCCAACTTTCACAGGAGGCCCGTCTCGACTTCCTGTGATGTGCATTAGGCCAAACTCTGCCTCGACCATAACGTCATAACCGGCTCGATTCGAGTACGGCCCTGTCTGTCCATACCCGGTGATGGAGGCGTATATCAGCCGCGGATTGATCCTAGACAGCGTCTCGTAATCCATTTCGTATTTCTTCAGGCTGCCGGGGAGATAATTCTCCACTAAAATGTCACTTTCCGCAGCCAGTTGGTGCAAAACTTTGACCCCCGATTCATGTTGAAACGAGAGCCCGAGGGACTTCTTATTCCGATTGACCTGGCTGGCGTGAGCAGGTATCGATTGGTGGGATGACTGCAAAGTACCGCGAGAAAATAAGCACTTTCGCCTGCTCCATCCTTACCCGACCCTTCGATGTATTTGGCGTACGGAGGGCCCCATGCTCGTGTATCATCGCCTCTAGTCGGATGCTCGACCTTTACTACCTGTGCGCTGAGAACCGTGAGTGTATGGACTTGAAATTTGGGAGCGGGATGGGATCGTACCCCAGATCTCCCAAGATCTGTGTGCAGTAAGGCTGTTGGGCCACCATCAGCAATCAAGATTGAGCGAGGGCCGGAGTAGTACTCCTGCGAGAACTCTCGTCATATCCAACACCTTGTAGCCTCTCAAAGGCAGAGTCGCATCGTCGCCAGTAATATCTGCAAGGCCCCTACGCCTGATGTCACCGAACGCCGTCTGCGGGCCAAGGAACTTCCGGAAAGATCGTGAAGCTCTCAAAAGCGATCGAGAGGTAATTGAGAAAGGCATTGTGCGCACAAAGGTAGAGGAGTTGAAAGTGTCCAAAGCTCGATGTTTGAAGCGCGGGGGGTGGGAATGTCGCCGTCAAACCCCGCCGTTGAGTCGAGTGGAGCCGAGTGCGAGTACGAGGGGCGGAGCGATTCAAGGTGGGTAGATATTTACTTAGCCATCACTCGCCATCTCAGCTTCAACCCATCCTTTCTCATCTATCATCGAGAAAAAACTTGTTGACATGCGAGGCCGGGCACGATCTCGACAATGCCAAATGAAACTCCAGCAGGAAGCGCTCGATTACAAGTTCCCAGTTGTACAAATTCCATGCCGCCTCTCGCGAGAATTCCAACATTCCTGTGAAGCAGAAACTTATTGGCATACAGACAGACATGTTGGTAGTCATCGCCAGACGACAGGCTGGCTGACTAGAAGCTCAATCAGAATGATCGATTGGAAATTGCATCGCCGAATCGAACGGGACGGGACCGAATATCGATTCTGGATCGTCCATCCAGCGAATCCCTCATCCTCAGGCTGATTTGGATTCCTGTTCACGTCCTGAAATTGCTTCAGAGAATCTGGAGAATTTGGGACATTCCAGTATCTCGTCTCATTCTGTTCTGCCATGCCATGAAACCAGAATCTCACGTCGTCAAGCGAGGCGTGGGAGGGCAATGCCCAACCACCACAGAGAGAGAGCTTACTTCTGGCCATTTCCAAGATTCTTCATTCTCCATGCCATATTCGAGACACTATTGACGCGCTCCATCGGATTTGCATGCCTGTTCGCGATACTGTAAGACATTCGCGTGGACTGTTGCTCTCTTAAATATTGAGATTCATCCACCGCCAGGTATTCCCTCCCAACTCTTTCTTCATCTTTCTCTATACCCATAATGAAGTTCATCATCTTGGGGTTACCAGCTTTGGCCCTTGCTCTGTACGCGCCCAGCATTTTGGACAAACCCCTTAACCCACTTTGTGTTGTTTATGCTGTCGTTGAACAGCCTGTTGTTATAAGTACATGTTTTCCGTCTAGCACTGTTGCTACATTTGACGGATATACCACCACTGTCTCTTCTCCCTCATGCATTGATACTACAGTCACCAAGTCCTCAACCGTCCAACCTCTGGCGACAAAGGTCGAGGAGCCGATTGGGTATACTACCCTCACTACTGATACCTATACGACTTTCTGCGCTGAGCCAACGACGTTCACTTATGGGGGACAGACTTTTACCATCACTGAGCCAACAACTATAACTGTTACTGATTGCCCTTGCACGTACTCAATTCCTAGATCTGATTACACGGAGTATACGACCATCACAACCGACATTCTGACTACCATATGCCCGAGCCCGACAGTAATTACACAAGGAACACACACATATACCATCACTGAGGCCACGACACTCACTATCACCGGTGAGACTGCCCTGAAAAGTTCCTGGCGACGCAAAGCTGACAAGTAAAGACTGCCCGTGCACCTATACTCGAACAAAGCACAGCACTGAGTTTCTAACAACTGCCCATGGTAGGCCCCCATTTCAATTTCTGTGTGCTTCGAGATTGGCCTGAACAGCTTGACAATATGTTTACAATAAAGCACATTATCTCTCTATCTTCTATTATTGAATCAGACCTAACTTAAATCAAGGTTCCTCTACGCCCTTGGCCCAGCCGCCCGCTTCAAGTGAAATTGATGCTTCACCTGTGTCCATAGCGCCATTTACTTCGCCCGACGTTCCCTCTCCAAACCAGTCAACTAATATGGCACCTCCTTCTCCAGAGACCACGCCTGAGCAGCCCCCTGATACCTCTGGAAGCGTTATTCCCAAGTCTACAGTCGCTCCAAACAGCTCAACTCCCCTAGTTCCTGCTTCGTCGCTGCAGGAATCTATAGTCGCATTCAGTTCAGCCCCAGTTGTACCGTCCCAGGAATATTCCTCTCAAACTCCGCAATCACCCACCTCCACGACTCTGTTGGAGCCCAGCGTCACCCCAGAACTACCCGCGGTGGCGACATCCACACGTATCCCACCAATCTTACTTTTGAGCTCGATTGAATTACCCGTTCAGTCATCTGATTCTGTCGATACTCCTCTGCCCTCAGCCACTCCTCTTGTTGCCTCTACTATATCAACCACTTTACCGATTCCTACGCCAGGTCTCTGCGGTGAGCGAGGCAACGGAAACAGCTGTCAAGATAGCGGGTTTGGGAACTGCTGTGGCTCCGACGACACATGTGGCTCTGATGCAGCGCATTGTGGGACCGGCTGCCAACCAGGCTTCGGATACTGTACCCTGATATCAAATGATGGGACTTGCGGCAATGGGGTAAGTTGTATTCAAAGCTCCTTCGGTACCTGTTGTTCGGAATTCTACAATTGCGGCAATGAGACTGCCTTTTGTGGGACTGGATGCCGTCCCGAATTTGGGTCTTGTGGAATAGGCCAAAGCTCTACTGCTGTGTCCAATCCGCCGAGCACATTCTCGAGTACACTCGTATCCCTACCCTCGGCCACTATCCCTGCCTCATGCGGATCAACATATGATATTGGGGAGACGCCACCAAGTATCGGCAACACGAGTTTAAATAGTATTCCTGCACCGGCAGTGTTTACTTACTTTGGTAACCAATATTCATTTGGTTTTACTGGCACGAATCAAAATGACAGGGCATACGCAGAAAATAATCCAGAAACCCCGGCAACAGACAATCTTGCCTATTATGAAGTTCCGTTAGACATTATGCCTCCAGTTTTCTCTTGCACATCATTCGGGTATCTTTATCATCAGGATTCCGGGCTATGTGTGACGGCCAACGCCACAAGTAACACAGGCCCCCGATTCCAAGAAAGCGAACTACTCCTGGAGCCGTGTGGGCTATGCTCAGGAGGAAAGCCAGGTCAGTACATTACGCTCTGAACCTCCCCTCATTGTAGGAGCCAGGCTACACAGCTGCTTTTGGGTATTCACGGATATGAATGCTGATTATTCACTTAGACATTGACCAGCTTTTCTGTTTGAACGAGCTTACTGGTGAACGTGACCTCCCATATAGATGCGTAATGTTCTATGGGGACGTCCAACCTTCATTGCCATTCTACCCTGTAACGTATGGGCCTGGACCTGCCTTGTCTGTTGCAACCGTCGGCCTTGGTTCAGGTGATTGCATATGGCTTTTATTCCCATAATAACTTCTCCAATATCGCCAATATGCAGGCGTTGAGTTCACTCCGTAGCCATGCTCTACTGGGACTGGAAGTCCGCCGATGCAATAATATTTGCATAGCCGTGGACTAACACTCGGGGAGCTTATCTCTTGCGGCGACATTGCGATCAACGGCGGGCATATTAGTATATTTCCAGCGCTCAGCCGCATATTTTGACGTCTTAACACAGGTGGCGGTCTTTGTTTTGTTCACCGGTTCCCTTCTCCTTGATGAAAGATCAATATTTGAAAGGTGCGGTATATGGTACCTAATCGGTCTGCGAATTTACTTTCTTCTCTGTAGGGGTCTTGGTCTAGTCGTGGCTGGATGTGCTGAAAATTAGCTAGCCTGAACGTCTATATAGATCTATTTTATATCTCTCGTGTCTCGTCTGGCACCCCGGTCGTGCCTGATCAGTACCATGAGTAAAGAGACAGACAACAAAATAAGCGAGTGCCAATGATAACGAGAGTTACGAGATCCATAATGCGGCAACGCCCAGAACTCCAGTCGTATCAAGAACCCAGGCCAGATTTTCCAGGCGCAGCTGCTATATAGATTGTCCCCAAGTATGCTGGATTTTCATTTTGCGCTGTCCTGGTACAACAGATGAATTCGGAGCGGCCTGGCGACAATCATATACTTCAGCCAAGCCAAATCATGAATATCTCCCAGTTATGGAACTTCCGCAGTGACAAGGAGGTTGTCTGCACTCTCCCAATACCGAGCCGCATATCGTGTACATGAGTGAGCCAAGAGCTCTCCAAAATCCCAAGCTCTTTGATTGTCTCATGGTGGTGGATGTGTTCCGAGTAAGGATATATCTACACCTACCCATAAAAGCGAGAAAGGAGGTTTATCACCATGCCATATCTCATGAGCCGGCGCAGGAGAAGGATAAGTAGCCTGTAGTTCTTCTACTGTTTCTCCGTTTTCTTCTTTTCTGTTCATACTCAATCCATTTATCCCGTTGTCGTTCGGCGTTCGCAGGCAGAAAGCATTCAGCATTTGGCTCAGTGCTCACTCACCTTAAGTATATACGTTTTCGGCATTCAATATTCACAACACTGGTCTTACGAAGCACGATATTTATACAACATTTCTGCGTCGGGACTCCGCATTGTCTTTAGGGTTTGGCCCCCGTGGCTTCCAGGAGCACTCACAGGGGTACATCAAATTCCCTCCTCAGTATTCAAACACCTTCCCGCCCCCTCTTCTCCTCATTCTTTAAGTCTCTTTGCAAATCCATTTTCCAAAGCGTCAAGACCTAGCGATCCTCTCTGCTCCGCAGCCACTATCTCCCACTGGCACCCACTTTGAGTACCACAACATCAACAATCCCGCGCTTCAAGCTCAAGTGCCCAAACCAGAGCATCCGCAACAGCTTCATACCCAGTCACGGAAGTCAACACAGAACTTGCAACAGCAAGCCATAAGTCATAGCAGCCACCTAAGGACATCAACGAAAGACCATTTTGCATTGTCGGCTCGGGCGTGCTGGGGTGAGGGCCACGTTGTGGGCTTCGACTTCTCAACCAGTGATGCTGTGTGACACGTCTGAAGCCGTACCAGAATAGCTGGAACTGAAGAATAACTTGATGGGCAGGGTTGACTGAATGGCATTGGAGGTGCTTCTTTCGACAAATTCTGCGAATACGCCAGTAAAGACGCTCATAAGCGCAGTTTTTCCCCGAGAGATGGAATCGAATACTCTCCAACACATGCCGGCACGGAATCAGTACTTCAAAGCGATGAGCTGCGGTTACTACTGACCGGCTATCATTCCATTCCTGGCCGAGCGAAAGGAGAATGCCTGGTTCTGCAACCAGTTGTTGTTGCGATCTGAGGCTCGGAAAACGTGATCTTCCGGAGAATATTGGGTGCCATGCTGGCTCGTGGCGAAAAGTTTAGCCTCCATTGCAAAGAAATACGAACTCGTCACAATACCCGAGGATCAGATGTAGACCAACGCGTGCCAGGTCGCTATGATAAACCGATCGATTTGATCCGAACTCGCATGCTCGGGGAGTATGATATTGCCTGGAGCTGTGACAAGAGTAACAGATCCAGAACGCAAATGATATCAGCCCCAGTAAAATGCCGGTAGGACTTGGGACTTGGATAAGGAAGGGCTTGGAGTGTTTGTCGGTATCATTAACAAGAATGATGATGAATGACGGGGATGATGTTCATGAATATAAGATCAATGACAAGAACACAGCAGCAATACCGGAGGTCTAGTTAGTTTGTGTATATATTAATGAGGTTGGTTTCTTGCTGGCTCATTCGTGATTTCCAGGTCCGTCTTCCAAGTCAATTCCCATTCATCTACGAGCTAGCATTAAGGCACAAGGCCTCGTAAAAGTAAAGCCATCACTTCCTACTTATTTTCAAGCAAGTGTTTTCAGCGTCCTGGGTATATCAAAGCAGCAGAAGAACCTCTCATAACCTATGGCACACACAACGGGCCTGTCAAAGCAGCCATATAACTACCCGCTTGGCTTGGCGAGAATGTATGTAAACCTCTTCATTCCCAGAAAGCAAAACGCCTTTCCAAGTGCACCATTCTTATACATCACATGAGCCCCTCCTGATCTTCAACCTCCAGCGAATGTCGTAGGCTCTGTCCCAAGGTAAAATCATGGGTGAAATGCCCCACTTCAACCGAAGGAGCCTTGTTCCTCACAGCGTTGGTCCAAATTTCGGGTCTGCCAGAATTTCTTGGCCATTGGACCCCCCCAGAAAACACAAATCAAAGGCAAACAACCTGTACCCGCATGGGCCGAGCTGCTGGGTACTATTTGCGAGGAATATCTCGAGCCAGTGCTCCAGCTTGTCATGAAATGGATGGATTCCAAGAAATGCCCACGCATTTCCCTTGTAACCTCCAATCCACCTCGAAAGCACGAGTGTATTCCTGAAGACAGGCGTTGGCTGAGCTGCGAGATATTCAGAAAAGTCTTGAACCAAGAGGTAGAGATTATCCGGGCTAGGTGGCAGGCAAGAGTGCGGCACGTATTGCGTTTACCCTCAGTTCTTGCATCCTGGGCGTATATCTGAGGAATCATGTAGGATTCTCGGTACGAATCGTAGAGGTACCGATGCGCAATTGAGTTCTGTGAGCTGTAAAGGATAACGACGAAGTAGAGCAGGGGGACCTTTTTCTCATCGTGCCAGGTAAGTTTTTCGAAAGCCGAGATGCTCATGTCCCTGAGAAGCCGGACAGTCAGTGATCGATGGCAGGGACTGAAATCTTGGAACTGCTGTGAGGAAATTTGACATGGATAGCCGAAAATAAGAATACATAAAACGTATCCATTGCCTACAAGAGATTGCTTGGAGGTAACGATTATCGCGTAGCTACGGCCCAGTTGCTGTACTGTCCTCAGTGTCAGCGGATTTCATACCTCATCAACCAAGGGGACAAACGTGTGCAAAGAGAGCTTCGCAGATTACTCGAGCTTTAGACACCGCGAAGGTCTCGCGGCAACCATCAACAGTTGGATATCAAAAGAGCCTGGACGGAAAGGTGACTGATTTTTGGTCGTGGGTCAAGATATTCAGAACAGTACCAGGAAGAGCCGTGGGACGTTGTGGAGGCTGAAGGCTTCCTTGTACATGATGTTGCTGCCGTGGAGGAGGTGGGCGCATCAGCCCAGTAGATTTTGGTACTTGAAGACTTCCGAGGCCCAGTATGACTGGGTTGACGCTACCGCCGCTCTTAATCGTGACACTTGCTTGAAGCTCGGAAAGAAATGTAGAGGGAACTGGTGTTGTAAAACACGCTGTCTCCCCGGCGGCTCTGTAGTCTCAAGCCGGCGTGGCGGTACTTTGAAGAACAGGGCTCAAGAGGGCACTTATGAACTCGTTCCATCGTGCTTCCTGTGGAGTTATCAGGAATGAGGCCTGAAAACCATCCAAAGAATATGCAAGATATGAAGCCGTATCAGACTGCTGTGTATCTGAGCTCGTGGACCCTGTATTGGCCTGTATTGGGGGAAAGTTAGCCAGTAAGTGCGCCTCCTATGAAGAAATATACTGATATCGAAAGAATATTCTACTCAAAGGTTACCTTAAGGGCTTATTGTGTGCCATGGTCAGATTTGTTGTTTCGTGTTGGAGCCCTTAGACCGCTGCTCTGTATACTTGTGAATGGCCTAGGGCGACAGCATTCCAATGAAACAACGATCAAAGATCTATTCTTCCCAAGCGCCCCGGGGCAATGTAATCCAAGATCGACAGCTTGTCATTCAAGTCGGCCCAGTTCCGAGAGGATGAAGGTCTCGGTACACCTGATTGATACGTGACGCTCCTGGCCTCCTCATCCACCTGCCAGGCATGCTGGTTTTGGCCGTAAAGATGAGCTACCTGAGAAGCCATTACACTCTCTTTGAATCTGAAGGGTTTTCAGGTTTGATGCATGGCAAAGAGCAGCAAGATCTACCGTTCCACGTGATGGGTATCGATCACGTGGAAACTGTACAGCATCTCGAACCTTTGCGTTGTTTACATTGTTTGTTTTGCTACTGTATGTGAGCAATAGGCAGAGATCGACTGAGGCCATGCCCTCCAAGCAGGTGCTACTCGGATGAAGCCGAGTGGTGGATCTAGGCATTTCCAACTGGCAGGTATTGCTGTATAGTTGGAGATATCCGATGGTATCAGTTCAATTTTTTATTCTCTCTCTAAGAACCCGTAGCAACTGCTAATAATCTGCAAGTAAAGGATACACCTGATAATGCTTATTTGGGCCATGGATGCATGGCGCTGTCTTTGGTAAACTGATAGAAAAGAGAGCCCTGCAAAGGTCAGCTTCCCATGCCAGTTGGCGCCGCTTTCGACTTTCTCAAGAGAAGTTAAGATGGCAAAACAGGACGTAACATATCGGATCTCTCTTTGCTCTCCTGTCTATTGCCTAGATGTGCCAAAACATACTCGAGTACGCTGCTCCTCAAAAGGTATAGGAACGAGGGGTTATGTAGCGCATGTCTGATCCTCACGCTTTCGCAATCCTCTCCTCGCTACATCCATATCCTCGAGTTTTATCCAAACATTATAGACCTACATGTTTGACCGGCGCCTAGGGCTGTCCCCCTTGCGAGTTTCTTCGGTCATCTTCTCTCCTGCCGTCTCCCTCCCTCCTCTCCTCACTTCACTCCTGTACAACTACTACAACAACAGGCCATTCGCCCTGCAGAGGCTTCATATGTGTGGTGTTTGAAAATAGGGATCTTTCTTCGTGGTGAACAGAGGCTTGTAGAATTCTGATCTTGCAATATATATCTGAGCTCGTTCTACTGGAGTGCTTCTTGGCCACTTCAGGGGCTGATTACATAAGCCAGACTTGGAGCCTCAGGCTCCTCGTGGCGCAACAATATGTTAATGTGCAATGTCGGTATCTCTTCTGACAGGATCTCAAGGTGTAGATTCTGAGTTCTACAGAGCTGTAGGAGGATATATACAAGGGACGATTATATAAGCCAATCCTTGTATATTCCAACATGTTCATAAGTCCTACTCATGAGTCCTACTCATAAGTCCTACTTATAAGTCCTACTCATGAGTCCTACTCTTGAGTTATGGCTTTGCTATTGACCTGAGTCCTCTACGCCCGGCCTTCCTGCACTCCCTATACGAGCTATTTGAAACTCGAGGCACGTGCATACCAAACGTGATCGCCACTCTCTAATCAATCACATACTTTTGCCGCATATAATCTCGTCCTCAGAGCAGCAAGCAGAAGTGCATCATGGGCCTGATGATCTGCCTGTCAATAGACCTGGGAGCCAACCTCTCAGCCACTACTTCAAAATCACCACATCAAGACGACGATGGCTAGCTAAACCAGCGTTTGCGTGCTAGGATCACGTGGAGCGTTGGAACAATGTCCGCGAGGGAGGAGGGTGAGAAGGAGAGCGTGCAGACTGAGAAGGGAGATAGGGGCTGGCAGATGGAGAAGGGAAAGGGAGAGATGATGGGGTTGAGCGTGGAACAGAAGAGGTTTCGCAATTATGGCATTATGAAAGATGCCCGGGAGATAGCCCTTGCGATGAATCAAAGGTCTTTTTTCTTTTCTTTCGTAGAACTACGGGATGGTCGATCTCGAATGCTGTCATTGATTCGCCTACTCGATTGAAGTATCGAAAGGGAGATAGGACAGTTGGTTGTGAAGAGGCTAGAAATCTGCCACTATCTATCTCCAGTGCTGCTCATCGCATCAAAAGAGTCGATTCAGTCATCTGCTGTAATTGCTCTCCTCCCATATACTAGCTTGGCATTCTTGATATGGATTCTGAAATCCGTATGAACATAGTCGTTGGCCTAATAGGGTGTATGTAACTGGTACGCAGTCATGGGTAGTTTATTCCTATACCAAGTCCAAAGTTCCGGCTTAGACTTCAGGCAAGACCGTCTTGCCCCACGCATATTGGTGCTGGCATGACTCTACTCACAAGGATGGATCATGGCCTCTGCCATGTCAAGCAGGATCCTGAGGTGACGTTCCAGCCGATCATCCATCTTCGGGAAAGATACTCGGGTGGCCGTGAGCCTAATCGCAAAGCACTTGAAGTGGCCCAGCCTGAACGGAACAGGATATTATGCAAACGAAGGGAAGAATGCCTGACAGTGACATTCACTCTACGGGTGATGGAGATGTACACCTAGAGCCACGGCTGGGAACTGTAAAAGCGAGTCCTCGAAAGGGAGATAACGAAGTGGGCCGAACATGACACCCTCATTCTTTGGTCAGGGATAGGTGCAAAGGAGCAAAAGACCAGTGAGAAAGATGCATGTTCACTATCCTCATTAGCAATATCTAACTCATCGCAGGTGACTGTGAATTTCGGCAAACGAGACATGGATATGTGTGTTAAAGTCAGCCCGCAAGCATATCAAAACCTTCCATATCACCAAGAACCATGTCAAACAAGCCTTCAATGAAACAAGAGGGAAGATTATAGTAAGTATTATAGCTCCGAAGCAAGAGGGAGGGCTCACAGGAGCAAAAGGACAAAAGTTGTGGAGCAGCGGCGGATCTTTTTCATATCAGTATTGATATGTCTAGGAGTATTTCGGGAGTAGACTCACCGAACGCCGGACTTCATCGATCGTAGAATTTGACTGTTTGAAGCAGTCGCTGCAAACGAGGCACTCTACCACTGAGTTACAGCCCCTGGAATGATGAAGAATGCTGATGTACTAGCATATATTTCATCCACCCAAACAAGAATCACCAGAGACGCAGCGACACGCAGACACACAGACAGAGACAAAGGCCCGGCAAGCTTCACCCCCTGGATCAATGACACGGAAATTCATTTCATTTCTATGACGATCTGCTTATGCGCATAAAGTACAGACAGGCGTGCATCATCATACTGCCGACCACATATCCAAACATACATTGCATTATGCGCATACCCCATCAAGAGGAATTCTTCGTGTGATTCACGTTGGCATTTCGTGCCTCGCCTGCTTCCATTCCATCTCCTCATTATCCTGCCCACGTTTGTTATGCTCTGCTCTGCTCTGCTGCCGAGTAAAAAGGCCTTGGCATGCTTCGCGACCTCATTGCTCTGGGTCCCTCGCGTCCGCATTCCTCCCAACTCATCCACCTCCACCCGTCGCAACTATCATGGTTTTGAGACAATCGGCTGGCCGCCCTCGGCCTCTGTGGCTTCTCTTCGTCTTATCCTTCTTCGCAGCCCAGGCCTCGGCGTCCTATGGAGACCGTCTCCCTATCTTCCAGTCGTGTGTAGAGGTGAAGCGCCTGCCGCTACCTCCGGAGCAACTGCTAATCTTCCCATCGTTAGATCTGCGAGAAGGAGAACTGCGCAAGCGATAGTCCGACTGCGATCCGTATATACCACTGCCCCCTTCTTCAATCTCGACTACCCTCCAGCTGACTTACCATCGGCAGCACTGCTTCATAGACTGCTGTACTGGACTTGTCCAGCCGAGTGCGACTATACCTGCCAGCACATCGTCACCGACCTGCGTGTCGCCGCGTCCGAAGAGATCGTCCAATTTCACGGGAAATGGCCCTTCTACCGCTTCCTGGGGATGCAGGAGCCCTTCTCGGTCTTCTTCTCCCTCCTGAACTTTCTCGCCCATCAGAATGGGCTGTCGAAGATCACCTTGGGCATTCCCGCATCCTACCCGCTGCGGAAGTACTACACCACCTTTGCATACTTTGGAATGGCGAGCTGGGTGTTCAGCATGATCTTCCACACCCGAGACTTCGCGGCCACAGAACAGCTGGACTATTTTGCTGCCGGCGCGAGCGTCCTCTACGGCTTCTACTACACCCCCATCCGAATCTTCCGAATGGATCAGGGAGGGAGGAAAATGAAGTCGACTTTACGGGCATGGACGGCAGTGTGCATCAGCATGTACGTGGCCCACGTAACATACTTGAAGTCATACAAGTGGGACTACACATACAACATGGCGGCCAACGTTACCCTTGGCATCATCCAGAACTCGCTGTGGAGCTGGTTCAGTTTTGTCAGGTACAGAAGGTCAGGTCGCTTATGGGCCATGTGGCCAGGTTTTGTGGTTGCTTGGATCATGGTGGTCATGAGCCTGGAAGTTCTGGATTTTCCCCCATGGTTTGGTTGCTTGGATGCTCACAGTCTGTGGCACCTTGGGACTGTCGGTCCTACCATGGTTTGGTACAAGTGTGTGATCCATCGGTGTATGTTCCACCTCAGTGCTGACCACGCTCTCTAGTTTCTTACTCAAGGATGCTCAGGACGATATCGCAGGACAGAGGCTGAAGGCATAGGTGATGAAGGGCAAGGGCATTTCTGGAAGCTAGTCCTACCCTCGATATTCGAATCATTCAAAGGCTCAACCCCCCGACATTCGTATGGCCTAGTAGGACTGGTCACCTTGGCCGATAGTAAAGGGTCGAGAGCACAGGGACCCTCACGAGTCGTTCAGACCCGCAGCCTTCACGGCCTGGCCACTGCGATGAAACCAGACACCAGAAAGAAGAGATCAAGTCATCGTCAAGACAAGGAGAAGGTGTTATGTATACTCTCCCGAAAACCATGTGATTCCTACTCACAGTCGCTTCAGCTCGCGCTTCTTCTGTACAGCCATGTGATTGACACCAGACCCTCAAATAAGTAACAAATCGCCATCTGGAATTCATGGTGAGGACAACACGAACATTGGACTTCCTGAGGTGGCTCTTGTTTACAAGCCTCTGAACCAGCCAGATTACCTTACATTCTGTTGCACGTCGCAATTCTGGTCGCATTCGATTGCTGCATCTGGTCGATGGCGCGACACGATACGGGCAGTCCGTCCCTGGAGCCAAAAGGAACTTTGTCGCTACGGTTGTGCTCATCGCATTCTCGTAATTCGGCCTGTGTCTTCGAGCCGTTCCGAGTACGAATATCTGGGTCGCCGTCGCCCAAACTTGCTTCTTGAGTTGCACCTGAGAATATACACGACCTACCATCCTGACCAACTATTCTTATCGTGTTTCGCAGTTTCAATTGCTGCGTCGGCATCACAGGAATCCGCCACTTGCGGGATTCGGACCCTACCTACTAAGCACTGGCGTCTGGTGAGGCTCGCAACGCCCGGCTCCCCAGGCAGGGCGAGGGCTGGATTCCGTCTCACCACCTCAGCACCACCGCAGCATCATTGAGGCTCGCAGATATGCTCTGGAAACCCTACACACACTATCTGTACCAGTATTTTTCCGCAGAAAACATCGTCGCCTACTCCTTGCGTGCGAGTTCGTGTAAACCTGCTACGTGCTGTTTTCTTGTCAGGTCATCGCTTTCTTGGGCAAGAGCTGCAAGACTCCAGAGAATTCCTCACTCTGGTCAGCGGCAGCATGGAAGCCCAGTGGTGCTCCGGCCCCGGCTTCTTGCACTGCATCTTCGTTTCAGTTGAAGGCCGGTACTGTGCAGTTTGTCGGCCAGGCTTGAACAAGTCTACGCGAGGATACGTGTGGCATATTTCTGAGGCTTCCACTATGCTGCACCGCTAAGGATATGCTGGTTATTATGGTGCAACTCTGTACGAGAATTCCCCCGTTCGTTCTAGGTACAGGTAAGAGTATCGTCGATATCAGGCACTTGCTAGAATGTGACTCCCGGGTCAGGTCACTGACGAAATGAAGCTCTCAGGTGATATTCTGCAAGGGCAAAACAATGCTGCCGCATCGTACCGATTTGTGCATTCGGCACACGAGTCTGATCTGAGGTCCCATGGTGTATTGTCTATCCGTTGTTATGGAAAACAGAAGTGAGATGGCGTTCAATGATTTCAAGCGCATAGACGAAGGAAGTCACAGTGAGATCTGGTACGTTGCGCCCAAACCGACTCTAGGACCGACTCCCAGCTACTATGGGCTTGGCCAGACTGTGCTTCTTCGGAACTCCATCCAAGAACGTAGTTACGGAATCGCCTCCTTTGGTAGGAGTGACAGCCGTCGAATCGATTTGCCCAGCGAGGTAGACGAGGGCAGCACTTCTTCTGCTGCAATGTCGGCGTCCAGGTCAGGAGAAAAGTGTTAAGGGGCTAGAAAGGGCCGGCGACAACGCCAACTTGCTCTGCGGAAAAGTGAGTTTCCTTGATGCCGTATGTGCCGTCGACAGAGAGTTTCTGGGGCCTGGTCGCATTAGCTAGAGCCCAAGCAACAATAATGTAAATTGTGGACATTGCTAGAGTCTTGATAAAAGTGCAGAATTCCGCAGTCCACTCAACCGGCACGCTCGTATCTCCAACCACAAATTCTAGTTGCTCGTGGCCGGTCTCATATCTCAGAATAGTCGGGTTATCGGCGTATAATGTAAGGGATGGATGAGCTGTCTCGAAGGGTGTCCGATACTACTTTGGTTAAGATCCAACCGCTTTACTGTGTACAAAGTATTCCTGGGTCGTGACGATAGATAGAAGCTTGCAGTGGTCTCAAGGTATACAAAAGCTAAATCAGATAGAGAGGGGCTGCTGAGTCATCTTTTGGCGGGGTAACGTGCTGCTTGAGTCAATAGCGGCATCACCACCAGCGTATATAACCCTCGACGGCAGCCAGAATGTTCACAGGCATTGTCGAGATAATAGGAGGTTAGTGGCAGCATATCGAGACTTGCATTGTCCCTGCGTTCTCTAACAGCCTCCAGTCGTCTCCGAACTCAATCCCCAGTCCGAGGATGGCGGTACGAACCTCACCATCTCCAACGCTTCCGGAATTCTAGACGACTGCCATCTCGGCGACAGCATCAGCGTCAACGGCACATGCCTTACCGTTACCGCCTTTGACAAATCTACCTTCCAAGTCGGCGTCGCCCCCGAAACTCTGCGGAGAACGAACCTGGGCTCCTTGAAGCAAGGAAGTCATGTCAATCTCGAGCGAGCGGTGTCTGCGAGTACGCGGATGGGCGGGCATTTCGTGCAGGGACACGTAGATACTGTGGGGATCATCCTGAAGATTGAACCGGATGGGAATGCTTTGACATTTAGGTTCCAGCCGAGGGAGAAAAGCGTACTGAGATACGTGGTGGAGAAGGGATATGTGACGCTTGACGGGGCGAGCCTGACGGTCACCAAGGTGGATGACGGGGAGGGATGGTGGGAGGTTATGCTGATTGCGTATACCCAGGACAAGGTCGTCACGGCGAGCAAGAAGCAGGGCGAGGAGGTCAATGTCGAGGTTGACCAGATCGGTAAATACGTGGAGAAGGCTGTCGAGGGGTATTTTTCAAACGGGAGCGGTGGGGAGCCCGCCATCTTACAGAAGATGGTCGAGAGGATTGTTGATGCGAAACTGAAATCGACAAAGTAGCAAAGAAATGCTTCAGCACCAGGTTTCATCGTTCAATTTTTGGTACTGAAATAAAGCTAGCGAATCGGCACACAGGCTCTCCTCACAGTTCTCCGCCTTTTCTCGACGCCCTTTGAAGGTTTCTACCGCAAATATGCTATCGCCGTGGCCCAATGGACGGCAGGACCTCATTACTTTGATGCGTGGTGCTACGACGACGGCCCTCGCGACGATCTAGGTGTCGGTCTTTGACACTTTTCTTGAGCCGCGGTCATTTTCCGAATCTCTCTTCAGTTTTGCCCTAGGTTCACTCCGAGACACATTCTTCCCCTTCCTGCTCTGTCCTATGCTTTTCCTGCAGTTTCGGGTGGGATGGCGCGAAATTCACGAGGGTCGAAGTTACGTTATGTTGCTGAGCCTCCAGCTCCATGCTGGCTTTTGGTCCTAGGATGGGAGCCATAAAGGGGGCGTATCAAAGGTCCATCCCGGACTGGCCAAGTCCTCGCCGCCAACCTGTTCATCAGTCCCAGCCTGCATATTTCCAGCCGTATCCTCCCCCCATTTGTATTCCTCCTCCATCGTCTCAGTGTACATCTCTGTCCTATGTGCGATTTCATTATCATCCATGGCGGCCCATCGATTGTAGAAAGTATGTGCATTTTCAATCGGGTCACCTCCACGGATTTCGTCGGGCACTGACTCAATGGATTCGAGAAGACAGTCAGGACATTGCCTGTGAATGCAGCTTCTGGCTGCACACATGTTGTTCGTTCCAACCATCCATGCCTGGCAATTTCAATCAGTCCGTGTCACCGCATACTGAACACTACTTAATGGTTCGTGACTCACTGAAGCATGTCGCATCCATTCAGGGGCAGTCTTGCTGAAGCAGCATATCCATCGTCTCGGTTGGTCAGAGGCAGGCATCTGTTCGTACGTGCGACGTGATCCATGGTCAAGAGCTTCTGGCATTGCTTGTGGTAGGTTTTGATCCGATGTACGACTTCCGTCGGTCATTACATAGGGTGAAGCATAAGCCGGTGGCTCATAGCGCAAGAAGCGATCGTACGGAGTTGGAGCACTGCCGACTGGAGTATCCAAGTGGTGATTTGCTGGCGTTGCTCGTGATGAGTTATAATTTGAAGCACCATCCCTCCTGACCATCCCGTAAGGCGAAGCATGACTAGGTGAGTTGCCGCCGGTGAATTTTTGATGTTGAGATATGGCTTCTTGACCCTGATATCCCAAGTAGTGATTTGCTGGCTCCTCTTCAGCTTTGGAGGGGTGCGGATATTCGGAAGGCCCAGCAGATGACATTGGGTTATCGTGGAAGGGTAGAAAGGTTTGGACGGCTCAAGGCCGAATTGTTTATTTTCGGGTTCGATTGAACTCGCTACTTGGGATCCGGCTGATGGTATCGCTGACCACTGTACGGCCCGACAACAACCATTTCTTTGGAGTCGCGACACGTGTAGATGTGGGCCAACGGCGAGTGGTAGAAGGAATATAAAGCTATATATATACGAATTACACAGTTCGAATACGGCACGTGGATCTGATGGGCCTCGCCTCTCGAGAGTCGGTCGCGGGAGAGTTATTCTCTTGTTTGTTTTTCGAGGAAGGAAGGATTGTCGTAAGTTCGGCTAACGCTAAGCGAAAAGAGCCATTCCTGATCGGGATGTTGACTTGGAGAAGCGACGTCCAGGATCAATCTTTTATTTACCGAGTACTTGGTGAGCTGCTCAGCGGCCTCCGCGCCTCCATCGATTCGGGGATGCTGTTCGATGGAGGAAAAGTCATGGCATGGTATGGCAGGATACGAGATGATATGAGAGGACGCTTACCCTTTCGTATTGGGCATTATCAGGAGGGATGCCCGAGATGACGAAATTATACCCGCCGCTCCAAACAGATTAGTTTTCTTCAGAAACCTTCGGAATGGCGCTGGATCGTATTGAGCTCTTAGCCGTAGCTCATTCAAAGATACCGTACTGAGCCGGGAACCGGTCTTAGTCCATCAGGTCCCTTGGCCTATCCGAGTGTATCCCAGCCTGAAGTGACAACAAAAAGCACGGCTTTGGCAAAAGATTGGACATTTAAATACATCAACTTTAGATAAAACCTCGTGAGATTCATATTCATGACAATATCTGCTGTGAATTACGCTTGAGCTACAAATGCATTGGAAGGTGGTGCAAGATCCATACTCAATCTGCCGTGCGAAATTTCATTTTAAAAAGCAGACCAAGAATCTGTTTCAGCCTCAGACTCAGCTTCTGGGCACTCGTGTCAAGCTCTATATTACCGGTCAGCTTCCCACGGGAGCAACATCTCGAATGCCCATACTCGCTGGGGTTGAGATTCTCGATATCCGACCACCTGTTGCGCGATTTCATTATACCAGCCATCTCGAATTCGGGCAAAAATGCTGGAGCAAGCAACGAGCACTGTAGCATGCTTTCGTTTCCAGATCCTTATCTGCCTTGTAGCCATATACCACAAGTCCAAGTAGAACCGGGCCATGGGAAGGCTGGAACTCCGTCTCAAGCGCTTCGCTGTCACCCGTCATCACTGCTTTCGTACGTCTCATATTCGGAAGGGGGACATTGGGTCTTCTCGACATGTTGTCCGTTCGTTTCGCTCTGCCATACATGTCACTGAATCTCGTAGCATATCCAAGGCGCTGATGGGTGGAGAGCATAATGTACTACGAGAATCGAGGCGCTGGAAAGTGTTACGAGACGACCAAGGTTTTCGGGTTCTTAAAGAACAGCTTTCGGTTTTGAAAACGAGACAAAGACCAGCCTGCTCACCATCTCGCTTACTTGCAAAACAACGTAGGCGTCTAGGAGAAGTCAAGACTCCTTTTTAGCCGAGGAAACATAAATCGGAAAAGCGTACTGCAAGATTCAGCAAAATTTAGAAAGGGAAAACAACGCACAACGCGTGACTACATAGCGTTTGGTGCACGCTTCTCTGTAACGGGATGGACACATAACACAGACCGGAGATTCAATCAC
Source organism: Diplocarpon mali (assembly GCA_024741835.1). Classification (NCBI taxonomy): domain Eukaryota; kingdom Fungi; phylum Ascomycota; class Leotiomycetes; order Helotiales; family Drepanopezizaceae; genus Diplocarpon; species Diplocarpon mali. The sequence continues at coordinate 28,260 of JAENRP010000247.1, forward strand.
GTCTATTACGAAATGTCTGAACAACAGAGAGCTTATCGTGAAAGTAAGACAGGGAGTGATGCAAGTGGAGGAGAAAATGCCAAAAACATGCCCCGTCCTATAACATCCATGCATCCTGAGCCAGCGCCGCATTGATATACAAATCTAAAAGCTCACTGTCGCTTACCGGCACCAGCATCCGATCTACACAATATTTAAGTTATGTCGAAGAAAGCCTTTTTGAGGAAAAGAAAAAGAAGAAAAAAACCTATCGCACAAGCACTACTCATCGACGTCGCCCCAAACCTGCGAGATACGCACACTTACAGCCTTCCCGAGCTTCTTCGTCCCGATTAGGTGACTCATCTGGTCTGAGACCAGAGCCATCTTTTCCTTCTTAGCTTGCTCAACTCCGTCTGCTCTCTCATCAATTCTTCTGTAAGCTTCCGCTAACTCAAACGGAGTTTTCCAGCGCTTTTGGATTTCCAATGCCTTCTCTGCCGTTACACCTTTAGTGCATAGTAGCATCTTCAGGTATACATCCCTCAGCGTCAGACTACTCGTCTTTGAGCTTATGGACTTGAAGACGTCGTAAGTGATATGATAATTGGTCGACGGTTCCGTGTTCGCTAAATGGTTAAGTAGTGGAAGGTAATTCTGGGTGGTGATCACCTTTGTTGGGATGAGATGGAGGGGCTTCGACTCATACTTGTCTCTGAGAAGCTTCGTCATACTGGCTAAGTATTGGATGGTGTCGTCCATGGTCTGAGTCTTCTTGACGAAGAATCCGTTGACGACTTGGGTCGAGGCGATCGCTGATGCAATATGTTGAGCGTAATATTCGGCTTCTATCTTGGCTTCCTCGATGATGTAGATAACGTTCTTTACCCCGGACCTCCGGAGTCTGAACTTTTGCTCGAGGAATCGCTTATCTTTGATAGAGGATACAAGGTCATCCAGTCGCTTCCGCTCAACAACATAATCAAGAACAACCTCACTTCCTTCAAGTCCACGTCGCTGAAGTAGATTCGGATCGTGGAGCTTGGCTACCCACAAAAAGTCACCAAGCGAGAGACCCCGGCTAATTGGCTTAACACCTTTCTTCTCCAGATGATCTAGAAGATAATCTCGGTTTCTTTGTGATTTGACTTCCCGATTATCGACAATGAGCTCCACGTCGAACGAACCAGGCTCAAGCATGATGGGGTCGAATGACGGCAACTCTGCATCCGATGAGACGGGATTACCCTCTGGTACGTTATCTGACGCCCGGGACTTCCTGGGGGACACAGATGGCCGAGTTACGGATCGTCTGGGTGGGTTTTCTGCGTCTGCGTCTTCATCCTCCGGACCTGCACTTGCTCTGTCTGCGACGACAAATTGACTCGTCCGCCCTTTGAAAGGATTACTCGCCTTTCTCATTCTATCTGCAAGCTCCCAGCCATCTTCTGACAAGAAGTATTGCTTGCTTGGCCTCCCTTTTGAATATACCAAGTCCTTGTCCTCGAGAGTCTTCATCGAGTTCCAGGCCGTGTAAAAGTCCTTCGGGCCGCTCACCTCAGTGAAAGAAACATCGCAGAGTGGCTGAGCAAGTTCGATGAGATCGGCTTTTGTGATACCGGTCTGTGAGTCTTTGTCGAGTGTTGCCAGGGCATGAATAAGGGCCCAAGGACCACTCCCGAGTTTCGGTGTGTATTCCTTCGTCTTTCTCGGTTTCTTCCCTGGGGATGGAGCATCTTCTTCTCCATCATCATGGCCCTCCGCAGCAGTGACTCCGGCCTGCTTCTTCTTTCTTTTGTGTGGTCTTACCGGCATCGGTTGGTTGTTTGCTGCACACCAATCTTCGAGCTCCCTTGTCAATTTCCTGACCAATCCCTCCCCCCAGCCAAATAGCTGTTGTGCCTCGGACGGATGTTGCATTTGATAGGGGCAAGCTTTCAGAGACGTTCGTGCCTTTTTGTAGGTCTGGATCCCTTTCGTATTGCGATCCGTAGCTGTGTTGACCCATTCATCTACGAATCCGAGCCAGAGAGTGTTTGGGCAGTCCGGCATTGCGAGCGCGTGCGAAATACGGTGGTGCGCCTGCAGTCAGAAACAAGCCGCAAGCGACAGGCGAAGAAATACGAGACTTTGCGAGGCAAAGAGGTTGTAGTGAAATGGATCTCTCGCGATACGATCGGGGTCGTGGAGTGAAGTCGCGTTACCCGAATGTCTGACGCGCTTTACAGCGCCAGACCCCGTGATCAATCTTGGCAACCCCTCGGCGGTGAACAAACACCCTGCTGCTAGACAGTGTCCGTGCACTAACTTTGCGAGTATCTCACTCCAGCTGGATATTTACCCCTCCTCCTCCTACCTTTTGATCACTACCCATTTTCATCCTCCATCCTCAATTTTCATTTCTTTCACCATCTCTGCCTCCTAAACCTCCATCATGGCCGATCATCTTCTCGCTGCGTCCAACAAGCATCCTAAACCAGCAGATCGTGTCTTCCAATATGGCACGGCAGGGTTTCGAATGAAAGCTAGCCTCCTCGACAGCGTAGTCTTCCGCGTTGGTCTCGTCGCCGCTCTACGATCCCGAAAGCTGGGAGGACAAACGATTGGAGTAATGATCACAGCTTCTCATAATCCACCTGAAGACAACGGTGTCAAGCTCGTTGACCCGATGGGAGAGATGCTTGAGAACTCCTGGGAGGCATATTCGACTGAGCTGGCCAACGCGAAGAACGAGGATGTAGCCAAGGTGTACACGAGCTTAGAAAAGAAGCTGAAGATCAACCCGGAGACTCCTGCGAGGGTCATCTATGCTAGGGATACGAGACCAAGTGGCCCTGCTTTGGTGCACGCACTGGTGGATGCGTTGACGGCTGCTGGTGCGGAGTATACAGACTATAAGCTTCTTACGACTCCTCAGTTGCATTATCTTACTAGATGCACGAACACAGAAGGTACACCACAGAGCTATGGAGATGTTAGCGAGAAGGGATACTACGAGAAGTTGAGCTCGGCATTTGTCCGCGCCATGAAGGGCACGAAGACTGTTGGTCAAGTGACTGTTGATTGTGCCAATGGTGTTGGTGGACCCAAACTGGCCGAGCTACTTAAGTACTTGCCCAAGGCATCACAGGGAGGCGTCGATATTAAAATCATCAATGACGACGTCCTGAAGGCTGAAGTGTTGAACCACGACGTAAGTAGATATGCCAATTGTGTCCTTCAATATTGACATATTCAGTGTGGAGCAGATTATGTCAAGACAAAGCAACGAGCTCCTCCATCCTCTAGAGCTGGGCCAAGCGAACGCTGCTGCTCGCTAGATGGTGATGCCGACAGAATTATCTACTACTTCAACGATCCAGAGCATGGCTTCCGTCTTCTGGACGGCGACAAGATTGCAACATTGGCCGCATCTTTCATTGGCGATTTGGCCAAGGTAGCAAAGCTCTCCGACGAGCTGAAGATCGGTGTTGTACAAACTGCTTATGCCAATGGAGCTTCTACCAAATACGTCGAGAAATCTCTAGGCCTCCCAGTCGTCTGCACACCGACTGGAGTCAAATGGCTTCACCACGCAGCCACCAAATTTGACGTTGGCGTTTATTTCGAGGCCAACGGCCACGGCACAGTCGTATTCTCCCAACAAGCCTTGAAAGCCTTCAAAACCAAAGAACCCGAATCCCCGGCTCAGGCTCAGGCTCTCGAGACTCTGCGCGCCCTGACAGATCTCATCAACCAAACTGTAGGTGACGCCCTCTCAGACATGCTCCTCGTTGAAACTATCTTGGCGCACAAGTCCTGGACACCCCGTGAATGGGATCTGACCTACGTCGACCTACCCAACCGTCTCGTGCGTGTTGAGGTCGGCGATAGGAACCTCTTCAAGACCACAGACGCCGAGCGGAAACTCATCGAGCCGCAAGGTTTGCAGGAGCAGATCGACGCGTTGGTCAAAAAGTTCAAGGATGGACGGAGCTTTGCACGGGCGTCGGGGACGGAAGATGCTGTGAGAGTGTATGCGGAGGCGGCGACGAGGAGTGAGGCTGATGATCTAGCGGGAAAGGTTGCGGGGATTTGTAAACAAGGTGGAGAAATTCGTTGATTGGTGTTTGAGGGTGGGCCAGTTGCTACCGACAAGAGTTCTATGAGTTATGAGATCCCAATGGGCGGAGTTTTGCTCTTAGACAGGTTCGGATAAATATCATTAGCGATTATCGAATACCATCCCGCATCTCAAATATCACAAATGAAATTTGTGCTCCTGAGGCAGACTGAGCAGTATCTCAAGTGCCGAGGTACTATTTCCACCAACCCCCCTCTCCCCCTCAATTCCAAGTTCCTTGCTAGTGGCTTCGGCTCGGTCCGCTGCCTACCGAGATCGGCATGCATCTAGAGGTAGCGGGCGGAAGTGGTGATGTCAACAGATCCTCGCGTCTTCCACCAAAGTCGTGACGTGATGTGCTTCTGCAGTACATGCAGACAAAGCAGACACATCTCTGCCATCTCCAACCACTTGGTCCCCACTTCCCCATCACCAACATCCTCCCGGCGGAAAACTTCATATGCGTTTCCACAATCTAACAAGATCACCTCTCGCCAGATCACTACTAACCAAATCCAAAATGTCAACTGGCGTACCATCCTCCACAGCCCAAGCGCAAGAGTTCAGCACATCCCCTGTAGGAAGCGATGCAGCGAGCCTCGGGATCGAGAGCACAGATATCCAGGCGGCGACAGGTGTTGAGCTGAGTGCGAGACAGCGGGTCATCATAGGGAGTGTGTTGGATGTATGTCCTACTCTCCAGCCGATGCCCGAGGAAAAAGAATCGGGGGGTGGTGCTGACATGCTTGATGCAGTTGTTCAAGGGAAAGCCGACGCATCGGAAGATGAGTCTGTGGACTGTAAGTCTTCTTCTCCTTGCCTTACACGCTTCTGCCTTTCCTGGTAGGCCAAGATGGAATCGAAGTCGTAGGACTTGGGAGTTGAGGAAGCTGATGTATGCCCATGACAGGACGATGCCACCTTCGCCGACCCCTTGACGAACGCCCAGGGACGCAAGCAGTACGAAGCTCAGTGGTGGGGACTCAAAGCTGCATTTTCTGAGATTGTGCGACTTCCCTTTCATCACCATTTCTACTCCTCGTTTCTTACACCCCCGGAAGACCAAAAGAACAGAATTTAAATTTACACCCTAACGCTGCTTCAGGAACAACTCCATCACAGCGTCACCTCGGCCGGAAACCCTATTACTCTAGACATGAAGACGCGGTACAAAGTCAAGGGTATCGGTGCCGAAAAAATCATAGAAAGTGTGATTAAGATCCATACCTCTGATACCGGGGAGAAGATCTTGAAGGTAGAGGATCGGTGGGATGGCAAGATTCCAGAGGGTCCGGTAGCGACAGCGTTCAGGAATCTGAATAGTGTTGTTGTGCCGATTGTGGTGAGCGTACCGAAGGATGAGACCAAGTGAGAGGGGAATTCGAGTCTGGGTAAGGCTGGTTAGGGAGACATTACCGAGCGTGCTTCTGCACTATTGACACGATAAGACAGAATTCCCAACGCCCAAGGGGGGAAAAACGCGGCCGTATCGTGATTATGAATTTTACTCCTCTCAAGATGTTTCTCGGAGGAATAGCAGTCGATCGCCTTATGGCGCCTTCGCCTGCTATGCTGTGCCATCCATCTGAACGCCATTAGAAAAGATTATCATCCGTGGCATGATTCCACTTCATCGCTTTGATTCCGTTAATCCCCGGCTCCATGCATCCACGGCAAGTTAGCCAAGGCCCGAAAAGAAAAACTGACGGTGAAAATGCACAGAGAAACCCAGGGTCTGCGCTCTCAGCCGCGAAAGAGCCCTTCCTCCCACCTTCCACCCTCAACTCGTAGATTTCGTTTCACATCAACACATCTTGTACTCAGCGCTGCCCTGCGCCTTCCGCGTCACGTCATCCGTCGACAGCTGGTAGCTGATCTTGACATCCAGATCGCGCTTGTTCTTTTCATTCGGCTTGTTTTCCAATACACCTCTGATCTGCTCACCCTGCTGCACGGTCAAAACCTCGCGTAGGTAGAACACGGTCTGCTTCCAGTGGGTATATTTTGTGTGCGGGCCGGTCGAGAAACGGATGGGCTTGTGGCAGGCGGTGAAGTCGATATCGAACCAAGCGATCAGAGCGTGTACGAAGTCATCTCGGCGGCAGTCGAGGACGAAGGGGGAGCTGAAGACCAAGTCGGCGGTTGTGCAAGTGTAGAGGTCAAGGGTGAGGACGGCGGTGGGGTCGGTGACGACAGCTTTGATCTCGACGGTGTCGACAAGGGGCTCGGTGAGAGCGGTATGCTTGAGGGGAGAGTAGTCGAATCCGTAGACGTTGTCCCAGACTACACATCCGGGTTAGCTAGCCATGGCGCGAGCAGGACGATGTACTCACAGCCAATCTTCTCATCCTTGTACTCGCCGTCCTCGATCGCAGCCATGAAAATGGTCGCCTTGTCAGGGAAGATCAAGCCCTGGGGCGCGAGGTACTTATCGCGGGCATACAGAACGGTATCCAACATAGACTCGTAGAGCAGGAAGTAACCCATCCATTCCGAGATGATGATGTCAACTTTTGGGAAGGGGAGCTCAACCTCCTCCATCTTTCCTTGTAGGAGGGTGATCTTATCGCTCATACCATTGACCTGGACAATCTCCCTGGCCTTCTCAATGATTGTCGACATGTCGACACCAATGACGTGCTTTGCCCCGGCCTTGACGGCGAACCTGGAATAGGGATTAGCTGTGCGGGAAGAGCGGTCGGATTTCATTTGTTGACACACATGGAGAGAATAGCAGTTCCACAGCCCACATCGAGAACTATCTTGTCCTTAAACAGGTGCTTATTTTGTACGATGGCATTCATGTACGATCTCGTGCGGACCTCATCTTTCTGCAAGGCTGTCAGTGAGGCGTGGACGAGGGGAGCATTGCCTGCAGGTACACACCAACATTTCCTCATGGATGCCTTTGCTTCCTGTTAGCTTTGTATCTTGTAGCCCTCGCAGACTGGCACGTACCATGGTGATTGTAACTGCGCACCAATTAGCACTGCCTGCACTGCGCAATGCTGGGACCAAATCGCGCCGACTTACCTGTTGAAGTAGTGAACCTCGGAGTGCTCCATGCCCTTCATCTTCTCGTCCGCCATGGTTGCGGCTGGGGTATCGTGAGGGATGGTTGTACGAAGTAGCGACCGTGCCGAGGATAAGACGTACAACGACGCAGGAGGAAGAGGTTGCGTCTTTTGGTTTCGCGTCTGCGGCAGTCAAGAGAGCTGGAGCTGGAGCTGGATCTGGATCTGGATCTGGAACAGAAAACCAGGGACCTGATCCAAACTTTTTTTTTGTAATGGCGCTAGACCGGAGCAGGGCTGGCGTGACCTGGCGTGTGGAGGAGATCATGAATCGGAGAGGAATTGTCCGAACTGAGAGCAGAAAACCCGTGGCCTTGTCTTGCTCTCGCAACCGGCGCCTTGTTCTTATTACGCGGCGAGGAATCACTCGTGATCTTGACAGCTGCAGGGACGCCGATCGATATCATCGCCGAGTTTTGGCTCTCCAAGAGCGCTCACCGTGTCGAAGTGAATGCCGAGTCTTGCTTCTTGAGCCGGAGCCGGGAGAAGATTGCAAGCAGGAGGTTATTTGGAGGAGACGCTTCTCTGATCAAATCTGCCTGTTGGACTCTGTAGGTATGAACGGCCGATCCATATTGAAAAGGCTACAGCGATTCCATGATACCCGTCGACCTCGATCCGCCGGTTTTCTGCGGAGAAATGCCGGGCGCGAGACTCGCTTATTTTGCACCAAAAAAAAGGGCTACCCACAGAGCGGAAAAAAAAAAAGAGTCGGTCTGAGCCAACCTGCCCAGCTGTCGGAAGCGCGTCTTTTGCCCCAAACCTCCATCTCGACATCACCACCCTCAGCAACAACTTCGGCCTCACCTCCCACCTCTCCCTCCAGCACTCGACAACCTCACCCGGATATCACGTGTGGTCTGCAGAGCTGACCTCTTGTCTTCGCCATCGCTTTGCTTCCTCCGTTGTTGTTGTTTCCCTTTCGTTGCATCGAGCTGATTGGGCTCGGTGCGGGGTCGTAAAGGGAGAGTCATTGACCTCGCCCTCGCCCTCGCCCTCGCCGTCGCCCTCGCCCTCGCCATGGCCCCTCCCAAGAAAATTGTCATACAAAAGCCGAATCCCCTCAGAAACAGAGTCCCGATCAAAGAGCAGCCCCCGACTTTGGTTCGCCAGGCTACTGCTGGAGCTGCTGCCCGCGCCAAAGCCGCCGCTCTTCCGCCGCCCAAGAAAGCATGTCCGAATAAAGAATGCGTGGCCCCGGACATTCAAGATGGCATCTGTCACGGCTGTGGATTTATCGTGGACGACTCGAACATCGTGTCCGAGGTCCAGTTCGGCGAGAATTCCAGCGGAGCAGCGGTGGTGCAGGGAAGTTTTGTCGGCGCCGACCAGGGTGCCGCCCGCACCATGGGTCCTGGATTCAAGAGATGCGGAGGGGAGAATCGAGAGTCGACGATCCGAGATGGTAAATGATTATCGTCCTGGCCTCACGTCAACTGGTGACTAACCATCCATCACAGGCAAACAGCTCATCCAGAATATGGGTGCCCAGCTCGGTATTCGCGAAACTACCGTCTCGAGCGGCGTCCAGATCTTCAAGCTTGCTGCCATGAATAACTTCATCCAAGGCCGGCGAATGGACATGGTCTGCGCGGTCTGTCTCTACAGTGCCTGCCGGAAGGAAAGCCCGTGCCGGATCATGCTGATTGATTTCGCCGACAAGGTGCAGGTCAGTCTTCCCTTCTGCCCCAAAAGTCTGCCAGGCCTCACCCACGGTTCCAGGCAAATGTTTTCAAGCTGGGCCATACATTCAAGAAGCTCCACGAAACCATCGCCATCGCCAAAGCCGGTATCCAGCCCGTTCTCCCCGAGGACTTGATCTTTCGATTCGCGCAGAAGCTCGAGTTCGGAAGCCTGATGACCAAAGTGGCCGAGGATGCCGTTCGCATGGTGCAGCGAATGAGTCTGGACTGGATGGTCATGGGCAGACGCCCGTCTGGTGTTTGCGGTGCCTGTCTCATTCTGGCGGCGCGCATGAACAATTTCCGTCGGACTATCACCGAGGTTGTCTACATCGTCAAGGTCACCACTCACACCATTCAGAAGCGGCTTGAAGAATTCAAGCAGACCCCATCGAGTGCTTTGACTGTAGAGGAGTTCTTGCACAACGAATTCTTGGAATCGGCCCATGATCCGCCTTCGTACTACGAGAAGACCGAAGAGTTCCAGAAAACCAAGAAGCGCCGCAAGCGTCGAGGACATGATGGCGAGGACGGGGAAGGTTCCGGAAGCGACAATGGCGATACCGAAAGCCCAACACCTAATCCGAACAAACGTCAAAAGACTGTCAACCCCGAGGCTGAAAACGATGGTGCCGTGGATGCAGGAACTTCCACCGATCTTGAAGTGCTGCCCAATGCTCCAAATAGCTCGAATGATACCTCTCATGCGCATAATTTGACGGGCAGCCAAGCATCGACCGTCGCAGGAACCTTAGCGAGCTCCCAGGCCACTTCGAGCTCACAGGCTACGACCATCCCCGAGAAGCCTGCTGAACTTCGTCGCGATGCTGATGGGTTTTTCATACCACCGCAACCAGTTCAGTCACACGACATTCCAATCGACCCCCAACTCATCGACGCCCAGATTGCAGACCAGACTGAAACTAGTCTGGAGCTCCTGAATCGGACCTACAACGAAGATCAGACCGCCGAAGGAGACGATGCTGTCCTTCTGCCGGCGACTGCAGGTGGTACCATCCAACCCGGGCTTCGAAAGGGTGCGAAACCTATCTTCATCCCAGAAGCTTGGTCCGCTATTGAGCGGGAGATGGAAGATCAAATCAACGAAATGATTTCGGATCCCCGGACCGAGGAAAGGATCGACGAAATGATATCTGACCCCAACACCCCCCTTCATCGAGCCTCGTACGCCGAAGCCGCAGAACGTGCCGCCGGTCACATGCGTGCTGCTGAAGCATCTAGAACTTCGGTAGAAGTCTGCATGGACGAACAGATTGGAGAAGATGAGTTTGCGGACGACCCAGAGGTACAAAATTGCCTACTCTCCGAAGCAGATGCCGCCAGGAAGGAAAAAGTCTGGGCCAACGAGAACAAGGCTTGGCTGCGCAATCAACAGATCAAGGAGTGGAATAAGAAGAACGCCGAGAAGGGCCCACCAAAGGCCAAACGTAATCGTAAGCCAAAGCCAAGAATTGGAGAAGGTCAGACGAGTGCGGCTAGCAGTCCAGGAGAAGCAGCCATCGCAGCTCTCAAGCAGCGTGCGTTCTCGAAAAAAATCAACTACGATGCTATCAACTCCATGTTTGCCAGCCTGGACAAGCTCAAGGACAAGGACGCTCTGGGAAGTGCTGCTACGAGTCGGATCACCTCGCGAGACGGGAGCGAGGTCTCTGATAACGAGTCCATCGCCTCGTCCGTAGCTGCTGCCGCTGCGCAAGGCAGTGATGCTGGCTCTATCAGAGACACTGAAGAAGATATCCCCTTGTTTGGTACCTTTCCGCCACCTCAGCGGAAGAGATACCCGACGAAGAGACAAAAAGAAAAGGCCAAGGCTGCCGAGGCTGCCGAAGCCGCCGAAGCTGCCGAGGAGGACGAGGAGGATGGAGACGATGATGATTACATCAAGCCCACTGAAGAAGCAGAAGCCGCTGAAGACTGGAAGTCCTCTCTTAAGAAGAACCAGGCCGCTGGTGGTGAGGCAGAAGAGGAAGAGGAGTACGTAGATAACGAGGACTACGACGACATGGGTGGTATTGAAGCAGGCGGATTCGCAGATGATGACGATGCTGTCTTTGGCGATAACACCCTCTACGGAGACGACGACGATGCTTGGGGTGGAGGAGAGGATTATGACGAATAGCCATCAAGTAGGTGATGGAAGATATAATTTGTGCAAAGATGGTTGCATATATGGGCTCTGCATAAATTTGGCGTTTGGGTGGCGAAGATACCCGGATCTGTAACATCAACCACACTACATCTTGTCTTTGACGGGTGTGATCAGGGTTCGGCACTTGGGCTGCGATTCGCTGCCGGCTGCTCTCTCTTTATTCTTACCAGCTCTGTGTTGTAGAAGTGAAAGCAAACCATGAAAATTTTTGGCTTGATTATGTTCAACTTTGAAAAAGCCTGACTTTGGTAGTAAGCGCAACCCTGGAGTAAAGATTGTCCAGGCTTATTTCATGTTTATATAGTTGATCCACTTAGTTGTTAAGACACTGCTCATGAACCAGGGAAAGAAAACTTCCCAAAAGGATGGAGAAGTTCCAAAGGTGGACGTATTATTAAAAGTTTTAGAGTTGTTCACTTGGAGACAGGACTAACACTGCAGCTCCCTTGACATATATCCTGCTACTCTAACAACCACTGAAGAGGACTTCAGAGTGAATGTGACATTGTGCTTCAAAGGCGTGATAGCAGACGTTCACTTGATAATAATAAATCATACCCTTTATATTCTTGAAATCATTGTGTGCTTTTGCGTTGATAAAGAAAGCACTTTAGCATATGGGGTACATGTATTCTGTCTTGAATATGAGAATAAATTTCAGAAAACGCTTTGGTACCAGATGCATGCAGTTCTAGTGCCTTTGTAATCCGCTCGGGGAGGCGGGGGCGGTTCTTCTGAGATTGTTGGGACTGTTAGATTCATAATCAGTAATTTGAAATTTCAAGAGCTTTCGCAAGCCCCATTTCTTTCTCGCTTCTAGTCTTTTTGGATCGTCGTAAATCTGACCTGGAATATGAAGCACTCGCACTTTGTGTTTGAGTTCTCTCTCTCTCTCGTGTTGTGATTATCACCAATTCAATCAATACAACCAAGACCTTTTCGTCTAGACACCTTGTGAAACCAACAAGCTACAATTATTATTGTAAGGAATAGTTTGAAGTAGGCATGTGCGTTAGCTTCAAGAGTACCAGCCCGCCTTTGTTTGAATCGAAAGGAAGAAGGCATTACATAGTCCGGCCCTGAATATGAATATTCTCTAGAACTTTGGTACGACGTGATGTATAACTACATGTAATTCTTTGAGAAAAAATGATCCTTAGCGTTTATTTGGTAGTCTTAAATAAGGGTTTCTGGTACTTGCGAAATTAAGTAAATATTTGGCAGCGGTATAAAAGTTAATAGCATAAGGAAAGGGACATTTTCGCAACACAAGTAATGAAATAGACGCCCAGGCTGGAACCGTGTCTAACGGGGATAGAGTGATTTGGAGAAAAGGGCAACTTTAAAACACGAAGGTCATCCTGCATCACTTGTAAGGCTCCGCATCGTTATGAAGTCCCACTCCATGCCGTACTCGGTGCTTAAACTGGATCAAAGGCAGGCCTTTACATAGCTCTACTCCAGCATTAGATTCCGCATTCGCAGTTGGTGCACAGATTCTTTGCCTATGTAAAGGCGGGTACGGGCTGTGCTGGTTCTTGTGTGGTGATTTAAGCCTGGTGACCTGATCGAAAATTTACCTTGAAGCTTTTTTATTGCTCCGCAGGTTTCGACACCAGTCTACCAAGATATACTAATGACACGAAAATCCAAAGCTGGCCCTTAATCCGAGCTGCCATTGCTCTGCATGCACTGGCACATGCTCCGTTTCGTGAGAAAATGTTCAAAACTCTATCACCGATCGCATTGAGCCCGTCTTCAGGAGCAGTCGGGTTCGAAACTACTGACTACCTAGGTCAAATCTGCTGCGGAGCCAAGCCCTTGGATACCCTCCGTTCAGCAATTGCCGGCGAGTCACATTTCCTCCTTCATATTCCGGGATCATGTTAAATATCAGAAATGGAAGATGAATGTAAGTCCAGGCTCATTGCTAAAGTAGCCTGTCGAGACAGTGACTTACGCTATCTCGGGTTACTCAACAACGCTGCCCTCCGTTCATCCATCGTTCTTATGAAGCTTCCCTATCCTCGCGAACATTTAAAAGAGAAAGCCAGACTTCACAATATGCAAAAGAACATCATGCGGGACTCGTATTTGTTCTTTCGGGAGCTAGAAGAAGAGTTGGGGCTAGCACCTTGGAGAAGATGACTGCTATGGTAATTTCAGCGATCTTTCATCTTATCGGGAGATCGAAAACTTGATTCTCGTCACAGTAAGCAAAGCTGGAATGTCTGAAATCAGGCGAGAAGATTGTATTTCTCGAGGCTCAATTCCCGCTCCTCGCCGATATCGATGCTGTAAGTGAGCAGAGACGGAACTGGGCTATCAATTTACATGAGCTCGGGGGGCTTGCTATCAAATGGAGTATCTAATCCGCGCTATCCTTAGATCAGTGGTCCGGTCGTGTTCATCGCAACAAAGGAAGAGAGGCTCGCTAATTACTCTGCAGTTCACACTCCTCCAGACTTCGACTTTTGTCTGATCTTCTCTCACTACTTCGCCAAGCACTTCATTCGGGGATTCTTCGCGTTCTAGATGCAGGCATGGCAACAGGACAGCATTACTTATGACCAATCTTGCTCTGGAACAGGACAGATGATTAAATGGGGTTATTTTTCGCATCACTTCTATAATCTTGGATACCAACCACCTCGCGGCGAATGATTCAAGATCGTGTTACTGCATGTTAGGATAAGTCTTTATCCACTCATTACTTCACAGCGGCATATTCCACAAAAAAACTAGAACTAGTTTCGCACGGCTTTATCAGGAGAGCGATAGTGCTCGGTTACGAAATAAATAACAGTGACAGTACATTATCCAGAAGAAGGTCTGGAGTGTAGGAGATGGATGAGATAAAACGAACGTTCGAAATACAAAACAATATATATGTAACGATGTTTCCATGAATTTTAGGTACAAAGAGACCTCTAGCTGAGGCATGATATGATTCTCAGACGAAGCCGCAAGTAGATATCGTCCGCGTTTGAAGAGGAGCGAGCTTCCGCCTGGCATGCTCCCGCAAGCAAGCCTCCCTGTTCTTGGTGAACCTAATTCGTGATAGGAAAAAGGCCCATTCAAAGCTCATTGACTAACCCAATCTGGTAACCATCAACGAGTATACCAGCAGATTCTCTGTGAATCTCCAACATCTTCAACAACACGTTTGATGGCGCCGATGCAGGCAGTCGGTGTCAAGCTGGCACCCAGAAGACCCACGACCGTACACGGCAATGCAAACGCGAACCGAGACTACAAGACCTCGCCGCACGCCAGTATATGCAACGATAATCAGATGGTTATCTTGCCTAGCGTGTACCTCCGGGATCACAGCCCTCTGTTTAATCGGGAAATGTAGATGTAAAGACAGCAAGGGCCAGCATCGGCTTGAATAAAATAAGTAGCAAAGGATATCGAATGCAGACTATGAAACCAGTCTATATGGTAGGTTCTTTAGTTAATCGAAATATATGAGATACACTCAGATCAACGGGGACGTCTTTGAAGCATGAAAAGTGGTGGAATCGCCACTCAGGGGCTCGCTAAAACTAAGCGAGAAAACACGCAAACACTACAAACTACTCGGATTTGCTTATTTGTCTTGAGATAGGTGTCGAGCTGTAAAACTCGGGAGTTCTCCTGGTGGTGAGCGGAAGCTTGTAAATTCGAATCTAACTATATAACTGAGCTCTCTAAATAGGCTTGCTCCATGGCCACTTCAGGGGCTGATTACATAACCAGGTCCTTAGAGCCTCAGTCTCCTTACTGCGCAACAATAGGCAAATCACAGATCTTGTGCCTCTGAGATATCTTGTTTTATTCTTAGTAGCTAGATGACTAGGTCTATAAGAACCAGTAATGTTGCTCACAGTTATGAGAAAGCTCCACATCTAAAGTGGATGAGTTCTTGGATCTGATAATGACACTTAAGAATTAAAGAACTCCGAAGACGAAAAAGAAACTTGAACCGGTCCAATATCGAAGAGCTTCAAGATGAGCACGGTAGTAGGAGGAAGCGACTCCGCCCAAGAAAATGTCATGACCCATGGGGAGATGGAGGCGGATAGAGACAATAACAACGGGCTTTGCCGAGTAACAGTGGCTACTTAACGCCTACAGGGCTCCTTCGTCCAAGACCTAGCAATCGACCTTGACGGCGTGAGCTGGCCGAGTATGTTTATCTGCAATTGCGAGGTTACCCTTTTTCTGACATGCATCAGGTCAAGGTGGATTCAGTGGAAAGAAGGCCACTGATAACATTGACGACAAACTCCTCGCCAAGCTCTCGGGCGCTGTATGAACCATAGTAGAATATACAGGCGAGGACCCTGATTGAGAAGAGACGCTCAATATACCCGAGTGCTGCGCGAAGTCAGTGCTCTTCTTCATAAAAGGCTACAAAGAGAGCTTGGGTGGTATTCTAAACGGGGCTGTCTATCAAGAAGACCATGACGATACGGTGATCGCAGGAGATATCGAATACTCGAGTACCGCCTCGTGCCATTCTGCGGGAAGGTATGGGTGCCTGTTCGACTGAGAGTCATTCGCAAGCTAACATCGCCAGTTGTTTACCGGCTACATACCAAACGGCAAAGTAGTTGGCCTTTCCAAAATCGCCAAGATACTTGAGGCCTTCTTGCGACGATTGCAAGTCCGGAGATTACTTACGAAGAAATTCTCCATGGCAACCTCGGAACTTTTCCGACCCTTAGGTGTCGGTGTTGTGGTTGTTGCATGTTTATGCGTGAGGTGGAGAAGGCCGGACCAAGCACGGCGACCACATATACGCTCGGCAGCTTGGGCTCAGATATTATACTAAGGGGGGAGTCCTTGAGTCTCATCAGCAGAAAATGACTTGGTGTCTGCATTTCCAAGTCACGAGCTACGTCAGCGGATGTTTGACAGAAGTCATAAACCTCAGGATAAACCCTCAAAATGACTGGTATAAGATAACTATTTTAGGCTTGCTCGGAGGGGATAGATCAGCTTTTACGATTCCCAAGTTTTAATCCCTAATCTCCAGAAAAGAGACACCGTAAGCGGATACTGGGTGCCAGGTGACAGTAGATCAGCTACTATGTCGCGAGACCTCGTAGCTTGAGATATTTGGCCCTTAATGATATGATGTACAATCTCGTCAAATTCTGTAGATGCTTATTTCAGGATCACGTAATAGTAGCGATTTGCCTCTGCTCTGATGATCAGCTGCGGCTGGCTACATATGTTTGTTCCAAAGCAAGTCGATTGCGGCTTCCACCTACTCAATGCTTGGTTTGTGCTTCGCTTGTTGAATAGTCTGTGACTAAATTCGAACAATGTTTCGCTCCTTTGACTGGCGTATAGTAAAGCCTCTTTCATGGCTTACAGCAATTTGTGGAGAGAAAGAGTACTGCTTTGAATAAATGCAGTCGTAACCCCAAGCGAACAGTCTTCTGATTTATGACAACGGTAGTATCCATCTTGGTGTACGCCTGTGGTCCTTGAGCTATCTGCCCTGATAACCATTGCAAGGACTGGTCCAAATCGCAAAAGTTCCGCGATCAAAATGGCCAGCATTAGCTCCTTGAAGCAAGCTCTTAGGCAGGAGCCTGAGAAAATTATATCGTCACCGGAACAGCCACTGCTGGACCGCGAATACAAAGCTGGCTTTGAAGTAATGGTACAGGGCTTTGAATCGACGACGTATCAACATTCCATCATTCCTTATTTATCCCATTTGTTTGGTCCAGGACTAGGAGATAGCTTCAAAACGGTCAATAGCATGGGCCTGTTCGATGCTGAGATGTATCTTGGCGGGCACGGCTGTGGCAAAACCTCCTCGTTCAAGCGATGCTTGTTCTTGAAAGATATCGGAGCAAAGAAAATCGCCGAAGTTTTACTGTGGGCTATTCAGACACGACCTTTGTCTCTTTTCTATCTCCGCCTACTTCAAGGAGGCGGAGCAGTCCCAGATGTGGAGACTGAAGCCACCGCTTTCGGACGTCGAGACTGGGACTTCTCCTGTGTGATCACAGGTACATGGTCCAAGGAACAAGATGAAAGCAGAACCGCTCACGATTCTGTGCAGTGGGTGTACAAAGTCGTCGAGACATTGTCACCCTTGAGCAGTGGAGTTTATAGCGCTGATCTTGGACCAGACCCTAGAGACCTGAAGCTGGCGACTAAGTCATTTGGATCCAACCTATCGCGTCTTGCCCATCTCAATCGTCGCTTCAACCCATATAACATGTTGGCCTGCACTTGCTCTCTCCCAAAAGTGCTGATAACACGGAAAATCATCTTTCTCGTCACTGGATACCACGGGGCTGGGAAAGATTACTGTGCAAACATATGGTGTCAGGTATTCTCGAGCCTCAAGAGGAGACTCACGGTACGGGTCGTCAGCATTAGCGATTCAACAAAGAGGGAGTACGCCACGGCCACAGGAGCCGACCTCAATCGTCTACTGTCAGACCGTGCTTACAAGGAGCTGCATCGAACCGCATTATCAGAACACTATAGATATCAGAAGCGCCAACGACCTCAACTGCCGGAAGAGCACTTTCTGAGTGTGGTCCACGGCGCCATCGATGCCGACGTGTTGTTCGTGACTGGTGTGAGAGACAAGACGCCAGTTGCAGCGTTCTCGCATCTGGTACCAGCCAGCCAGCTGCTTGAGATACGTGTAGAGGCGAGTGTACAGACCCGCCAGAGTCGACGAGGCCACGGCGACATGGCCATGGACGGCGAGTATATCTGCAAGAAACAGGACGATTTGAAGCCCTCGGATGACTGCCCTAGTTTGGTTTTCAATAATGACCAAAGCGAGAAAGGTGCAGTCGAGAAGTTTGCGAGACTCCGTTTGCTTCCATTTGTCCACGAGGACCTGCGGCGACTGTCCAGTATAGTAGATCGGGTATCCGACTTCCCACGACAGGGAATCGAATTTCGACACTTACTTGGAATCTCTCAGCAAGCAGGCGGCCTGGGGCTATGTTCAACTCTACTTCAAACCCATTTCGTCGGGGATTGGACTGAAGTGAGTGTGATTGTATGTTGCGAGGCCGGTGGCTTTGTCTTTGCCTCTTCTCTTGCCTCAAGGGTCGATGTGCCCTTGGCACTTATACGCAAAGCTGGACGCCTTCACCAAGCTACGACTTCTGTTGTCAAGCTCTCATCATATATCTCCGGACTGGGATTGGGTGAGGCCGAAAAAGAGCCCATTGAGATAGAGAAGGACGTGATCCTAAAGGACAGGGCAGTGGTGGTAGTAGACGGTGTCCTTTCCACGGGGAAGAGCCTGTGCGCGGTCTTAGACCTACTTGTCCAAGCTGGCGTCAGCAGCAATAGAGTGAGCGTTATGGTTGTAGCTGAGCTTCCTGTTTACCGTGGCCGGGAGATGTTGCGTATACGGGGCTTTGGCAGTGTCCGCATTCAAAGCCTTCTGGTACTTGACGGCACGTGACAGGAGCAGGTGACCTTCGCTCCAATCTGGGGCATCGGGTGAAGAGACCGGGTGAAGGGATCTGGAGTGTTTGAAAGTCTCATTGCGAGAAAACAAGCAATACGCTGCGGTTTAGTAGAAAACCGATTTGAAAGAAAACCTGCAAAACCAAAATCAAATTCAGATAAATTACCCAGTTGGAATTCGTGATTGCGCCGTTCAGCATCGAGCCTTTCCGCTGATCAGCTGATAAATACATCCCCGAGTTCCCGCCCATCAGCAGATGATCAAATACGGAGTAATGCAAAAATGACGAGTTTCCGAGGTGATGGAGAATATTTCATAACCTGTTGAGATAATACTCGCCACCCAGCTTCGATGACACAGGACTGCTGCATCATGAATGTCAGCCCCTGTTTACATGATTGATGTTATATGTATTCTTTTAGGTACCCCATAATGTAAATTCAAATTTGACTCAAGTGTACCGGGAGTCAGCTGTCTCTTCAGTTGGGAGATCCGCAGTACACAGATCCGACGTATCCTTGCGCGGGCCGGTGAGCACTTTCCAAAGGGTGGTGATGTTTACCGTCTTCGCTAGACCCCCTCGAATACTCTCGAGGCTCAAGCAGGCCTTGCTACGAGGTGAGTAGACGCTGATTGTCTGGGTATAGTTCCTGGACGTCTTTATCAAAACTTTCGTTTGACATGATGTCGAAACAAGATTTGGGGAAGTGTCTGACATCGTAGGAATTAAGTGGGAAGTTTGCAGGGCAGAAGTGATTAGGAGAAGTTGCAACTGGATCGTTCAAAGTAGAGAAACTCAACAAGGAGATATCATGACTCCAGGGCTCTTGTAGCGAGTATGGTTTGCTTGGAGGTCCTCTGATGCCCTACACTTGGCCACAAAACCGAAACAAAATTCTGACTTTGGGATCACTTGATGAAGCGTGAGCGAAGCAAGACTTACCACGCCCATCCATCTCGCTGAATATAAAAACATAGTCTCTGCCTCATGGCACCAATGGTCTAGCTATCGCCGCCCCATCCCCAAGAGGCGTTGTGATCGGAGGCTACCCTCAAGCCCTGCCCCAAGGCTCCCATGGCTCCATCCGCAAACGCATTAACAGTGCTAGGGAGCTCTGGCCGTTGCCTATAGGCTTCAACACTTGCATCTGCCCTCTCCGCCGCAATTCTAAACGACTCGTCCAGCACGCTATCTTTGCAGACCATCCGCGCAATCGCCGCTCTTTTGATAGCACTCTGCCAGCGGTGAAACCAATCTACTTCGGTCATTACCGTACACTTCCTCGCCACATTATCTCCGGGTGGAGAATCTGCGTATTTGTAAATGACGCTTACTGTCTCGTAGCGTGAGGTAATGAGGAACAGGAAAGGCCATGAGAATAACCAAAGGAATGTGCAATAGAAGACCCAGCGAATCCACGTCGTTATGCGCCACTCATTGATCTTGCCTGGGCTGTATACGATTAAGGAGCTGTGCTGTGTTGGGAAACTGACAGAGAGATGGCCGCGGTAGTTTATTTCTGCAATTGCAGAGCGAAGCAGCTGTTCGAGTTTCTTGGTATCGTGGTTGATGATCTTCCGCGTCAGAGTGAAACATTTGACGCCTGATTTGTCGGCCACGTATTGATCGCACCATTTCCGTAGCTCGTCAGTTCCCTGTTCGCCATGCGATTCATCACTGACTGTAGGCTTCAAGGATACGATTCTCGTGCCTCTGTAGCCGCGCTGATTGTCTGCCAGAAGCTTGACCTCCCCGCTTCCTAGTCCGCCGAGGAGATGTGTGAGGTTGACAGAGATGTGAAAATCCTGAATCGTGTCCTTCGTCTCTTTGTTTCCGTCGAGTCGTGTCTCTTGATGGCTCCCGCTCAGCTGGACAAAGTAGGATGGAGGATAAAGGGCTTGCTCTTTGATCATTTGGCAGAGAAGTGAAGAGTTGGTCGAGTAGTTGGGAAATCGAGTACGGTATTCTTCGCGGTTCATACCATGGCTTGAAAACGGCAGCTCTGGTGGCGGACTGGAACTGTGGTTAGCATTGGAATGAATGAAGGGGGTAGAGACGTAACATGCTCCACGATTGGCGCGCAGCTACTGATGTTGATGCTGGACTGATGAGGGGAGTGTATGATGGAGTATCTTCGTAGGGAGGGGGATCCTCATCGGGGAAAGTAGCTTCGACCTCGTCGAGGACTGCAGAAGACCTTGATGCCGAATCTGCATAGCCTGGTTCGTCTCGGTATGAGGCTGGAGGGGCAGAATGATTAACTGCCTTGCCTGAAGCCATATTAAGATTGAGGGACAGATAGTCGAGGGACGGGCCGGTGTGGGGTAAAAAGAAATGTAAACACTAAACGGGGGCTTCACGTGCAGGAGAAGTTATCTATCGTATTGTTATCAGAGGCATCGTGTTTCAGCTATACCCGCTGGGACAGAGTATTTAATCGGGAAACCCTGATAATCTATTATTAGAACCACATCCATTGCGACACAGCTGTTTATCAGCACATCTCAAATCATCTCTACGCATCCAAACTTATGATCGCAAGATCCTGAGCGATTCGTGGTTATATAGAGACAGCAGACGCTTGCTCTAGAGTTTATTCTTCCTCCCTTGTAACAGACAAATCTCTCCCACACATGTATGAACCGCTTGAGGAATCGCTTGTTTTCTCCAAATACTCATAAATATGCTAATTGCATCATGCTTTTTTGTCCTTATACCTTTGACAGTCTACCAGCTACAGAGCCGAAAGCATTCGTATCTCGTAACCAGTTCCCGAAAATTCCTAACTGCAAAGTACCCCTTGTATAAGTGGATCAAGTGACAACCTGTTCTTTGGGGCTGCACACAGGTTTCAATATTTCTTACACTGCGCCCTAGATATTTGTTAGTACTGGCTGTGTTATTGAGATTAAGGCTGGATGTGTAGCTCGTTGGTTTCTACAGACAGTCCTTCCTTATGTGTAATAGCTGGTCCTCTTCTCTTTTTAGAGGTGGACTGGCTATATTACATTCCACCATATTAATGGTTCCATGAACGGGGCAAATCATCATCACCCAAACGTACCATAACGTTGTTTATCACTGGAGAGCAACAGAAAATGATGAAATTTTCTAAAAAAGCTATTTGCCTGATGCTTGACATGGGTTTTGAATCATTTTTGCAGAGTAATATTTTCTTACTATCTTCCAAGTAGGGGCTTGCGAGTTCTAAGGTACAGTACCGGAAAGGGATTGACAAAATCGTTTAGCATTAAATCCAAGTTTGTTGTTTGGTACCAAGCTTTGAGATGTTTAATGCAAGCTTTAAAACAATGATACATGATTCGACTCAGCCTAATTGGGTTAAAAGCTTAGCAGTTTCATTTGAGATCCTAAGGTTCTCAACGGAGCGTATTTCAAGCTATATCCTACCTACAACGCCTGACACTTGACAAGTCATCAATGTCTCGGTCCAGAGAGAAGCAACAATAATTTATTAGCCTACTAGATATTGGTGTTGTTAAAATTGTGCTTATTAGTCTGTGGAGATGAAGAGCAGAACTGCGAGTTGTGTTTACAGCCCAAGAAACCTGGCTCAAAAACAATGAGCTGATTTAATCGATCGACAAACTGAGACAACCACTAAGCAAGCTGTACGAAGACCGTGGGACTATTCAGAGTACTCGATTTGGCTTGTTTCAAAGTTCCTAATCCTGATTCCTTCCTTTTTGCCTTGGTACAACTTTTGCGGCTTACTTTGCATACAGTTTCTTCAAAAAGGTCAACTTTAATAAGCACGTGTAAAACATATGAAAACCATAAAAATCGGAACCTTTCCAGAGACGAGACATGCCTTAGTGCGAGCGCGCTTCCAACGGCACCATGTTAAATCAAAATGTTGGTAGGCTCCACTACATCGCATGCTAAAATTTAGGCAAATTTTGGTAAATCTGATAGGCCGCGGGGGAAAACACGTTCGTGCTAGGCGTTCCCCTCTGCATTGTAATTCTATCAATCAAGCTGCGTTGATTTGGAACTGATCGAGTTGAATCAAGTTCTCCTGTGTACAAGCCGCCCTCAGCTTTAGGAATACGCAGAAAAGGCAATGCAGTCATTCAATTTTACCTTTTGTACACAAAGTGTCACGCTCTGATACATTCTCAATTAAAGCCAATATACTGTGTACCTAGTAGACACTGTGCCTAAGAGCCGCCAAGTTCCCATGAGGTATCAGGAGTTCCAATGTGAAAAACATACCCCCAAAACCTCCGAAAGTTGAAAAAAATATTAGAAATTTATGTAACTGGATTATAGAATAGATCTCTATTCAAGCAAGATCTATACCAACTACGTGTAGTTTTTGAATCACAAAATAATCGTACAATTTGAACGATTCCTATACTACCTAAGATTTTGTGTGCTTCTCGAGTCAGTATACCGCTACTTTACAGTTATTAACTGAAACAAATCCCCCTCCATCCTCCAAGGTTCTATGTCAGCCGGCTCCACCGAAGACCTGTAGCCAGGAATTGAGGCCGTTATATATGTCACGGTTGGCGACCTCATCGTGGTGGTCAGTTTCCCTTACTCCTTCAAGCCACTTGGTAAACTCTCTCCCAGTTGAGCTCATCTTCAATAGAAATCTTTGTCCGTTCTTCACTATGGATGCATCAAAAGACGACCTCGACTGGTCTTTCAGAGCCATTCGCCCCTGGAAGATAGTCATCGTCGGCGCAGGGATTGCGGGTCTGTCTGCAGCAGTTGGACTCAAGAAAGCGGGCCATGATGTGGTGATTCTAGAGCAAGCCGGAGAAATCAGAGAAGTTGGAGCAGGCATCCAAATCGCGCCGAATGCGACACGAGTAATGCGGCGGCTCGGTTTACTCGAGGAGATTATGCTAAAAGCGAATGTGCTCGAAGAGATTTCTATCAGAAGGTGGAAAGACAACACCGAACTTGGAACAGCGCCCATGGGGCCAGTTGTGAGTTTTGATGAACCTGTGTAGTCAACTTTGAGTCGAGTTCACTGATGTTTTGCATGCCAGGTCGGGGAGAGATACCACGCTCCCATGTGCGTAATCCATCGAGGCGATCTTCAGGCGATTCTTCTCCAGGCCGTCAAAGAACTCAATGTTCCCATCTACCTCGGTTGCAAGGTCGTAGCAGCTGACCCATCCTTCTCGGCACGAGTGCAACTTGTTTCGGGAGAGTGGTTCTCAGGAGATGTTATCATCTGCGCCGACGGTATCAAATCAGGCATTCGAAGACAGATGGCCGCCCACTTTGGCGTCAAAGACCAGTCCGCCCGAACAGGAGATGCCGCATATCGAGTCTTGATTCCTCAAGACAAGCTGAAGAACGACCCGGCGGCTCTCAAACTGCTGTCACAGAACATCGGAATCCGCTGGATGGGCTCTGGTGGGCATGTGATGGCTTACCCCATCCAGCACAACACCGTATACAACATAGTCCTCATACACCCCGAGAAGGCCATCCAAGGGGCGGAAGAGAGCTGGACCGACAAAGGAGATAAAAACGAAATGCTAGACTTATACCGCGAATGGAACGACACAGTCAGAGATCTGCTGAACCATGTGCCAGAAGGCGAGATAAAGGAATGGACACTCAACTCGCATCTTCCACTCCCCTCTTGGGCTGAGAACAGATGCGTCCTCATCGGAGATGCGTGCCATTCTATGCTTCCATACGTCGCACAAGGTGCAGCCCAAGCTATCGAGGATGCAGGCGTGCTCACATGCGCTCTGTCCCTCATCTCCTCTCCATCTGAGATCGAGACAGCGCTCATGATCTACGAGGCTATCCGCAAGGACCGCGCCGAGATGATCCAGAATTCGGCGGCGAGAACGAGGAAAGTTTTACACTTACCCGATGGCGAGGAACAGAGGAAAAGGGATGAGACCATAACGGCTGGCAGGAAGAAAATTGGCGCGCGCAATCCCGACTTGTGGGTTGACAGGGAGTGGCAGGACTTCATGTGGGGAGTCGATGTCATGAAGGACTGCGTGGAGGGATGGGATATGTGGGTTGCGAAGGTTTTGCGCCACGAGCCTGAGGCTCTAAGGACTGGCTTATGTAATTAGCCCCTGAAGTGGCCAAGAAGCACTCCTATAAAAGGAGCTCAGATACAGTACTATAGATGAAGTTTGAATCGCCCTAGCTTTTCCAAAGAAAATCTCTTATATATAAAGCTGGATTAAAATATAACTACTTTATTATTTCTTTTAATTTATGAATTAAAACGTTTATGAAAAGTATATCTATCTTATTAAAATTATATCCTTTAGTATCTTATATGCCATCTATTTGCTTCTAATACCGCTTTTACCTGGCTGTAGCATACTACCTGCTACTAATTAAAATATCTTATTTAATATAACTTCTTAAGCTCTTTAAATTGCTTTTTCGAAAAGTTCTTTTCCTTCTTTATTAGATCTTATCTTTAAAAGCTTTAGATATAATTTATATACCTAACTTTTAAGATGCTACTAAAGGTGTTTAATAGGATTTAAATCCGGATTTTAAGGCGGATGATCAACTACTTCTATTCCATTTTGCCTCAACTAATTGGTAACATTCTTAGTAGTATAAATAGGGGCGTTATTGTAGAGACCAGAAACGTAAGAAACTCGTGAAATAGGTCATATGATCGGCGCAGGGCCGATAGGAGGATAAATAGGATCTCATTTTGTACTTAGATAGAACGCGCAACGCTATAGTATACGAATATACCCCTAACTTGGGAATTGTTCCCAACTCCTTATTAAGGATAGCCCAATTGTGGTGCTTCCCTCTCTTGTTCTTAGGTCTTTCCTAAGGCCTACTCTTGGGTGTTTCCCCTTAATTCTTTATCGTTATAAATGAGTTTATAGCCGTCGGGATAGCAAGTAGGCAATTGGTCTTTAAGAACTTCTAAATATAACTTCGCAGTATATCTATTGTTCTTAGCGTTAGGATCTCGATCTATTATGTAGTAATTTAAACGTCGAATAGCTTTATATTCGATCCAAAAGTAAGCCTAAACTATAATTGATATATCTTTGCCTTTCTTATCAGTGCTGACTATATTAGGTTGCCATTTCTTATAAGGATATCGAAAAACCTATTCTTATATTCGGCCTTTCCCTTTTTTAATACTATACTTATCACTTTAAATAATTTTATAAAAAATACTCCAAGTCGACCCGGAGACTCTCGATAGTCTGCATCATGGAGAATCAACATAAAGCAGGGTTGCATCCAGATCTCTCGTCAGTGTCCTGGTCCGTCCAAATTAGAGCAGCTAGTGCGAGTATACCTCACTCAAAACCTTGCTCTCTGTCAGTAAATTCCCTTAAAAGCACCTGCATTTCATGTCGCACGCCCTGATACTACTCGAACTTAGACGTGCCGTATCCTTCCGGGGTTGTTTTCTGTCTCGAAAGAAAAGTATCCTCGCCTTTTAATGTATGCTGATTGTAAGATTCTAGAAGCTACAGGGCAAAGAGCAATAAGCAGATTTTGATTTGCTACCACTAAAACTTTTTCTTGCAGGACCATCAGGGCTATGAATTGACTAACAGTCAAGTCAATGGTCTGACCATCGGATTGAGGCTGCGAGAAACGTGCTGAATGGCACTATTCGGGGACCATCGCTCTTTTCGTCCCCCGCTCTGGTTTTGGGCTTTTAGCTTTGTACGCTGGCATAGATCGGAGTCGCCCCACGTCTACAGGAGGAAGGACATATGTCGAGGCGAGAACATACAAGCAGGAGATCGGCTCACCAAAACTTCCGGAAAAGATACTGCAAGTCGCCCAAAGCCCGAGTCACGGGAGCCAAATGAGACCCAACACAGAGGTAGATTCACCGAGTTCAAGATTAGTAGAGTTCATACGAAGCATCAATTCATCCCCCCCTGCTCAAAATCAAACCAACAGCAACCCGCCCAGCCCTCTAAACCCCCAAGACCACAGCACCGAAAAAACACAAAACACTCATCTCCCCAGGGTACTCCTCCCCCCCTTTCACCTCCTCTCTATCCTCTCTTTCTTCTCCTCCGCGCGCCGGGCTTGGGTCAAGGGTGCGGCGCTCGGAGAGGGCGGGAAGAGCTCGGCGGAGAGGTCGACGGGGCGGGAGGCCTTGGCCTTCTCAACCGGAGCCTGCTCTTGTCTGCATCGTGTGGGGGAGGGATTTTGGTGCTGGTGCTAGTGCTGGTGAGAGAGAAGTGGGCGACGGTGGTGCGAGAAAAAGGCATTTTAGCTTCGATTGAAACGTTTCCGTAGCGTGTGTTTGCGAGAATATGCTTGTTATGTTGCAGAAGGCGGGAGACCTGGACTGGGGATGGAAAAGGCTGGGAGGGGAGGCCGCTCTATATAACTTGTATCGTGGTGCCTACTATCATTTTGTCTGGTCCTGCTGTTGTGGTTTTACGACCTGCCAGATCTGGTGCCCTATAACCAGTGCTATCCTAGATCAAGTATTCTGCTTGAGGGTGCGATATTCCCCCACGCTTGGCTACCATTGTAGTTGGAGTGTAACTCTCTCTTCGCTTAAAGTAAACAAACACTTTAAAAAGTGGAGACATGGGTTCAGCTAGGCTCCGAGTTGGCGATGGGCACTTCCCGGCCTTGGTATGGTTTATAGAACACTATTGCCTTACATCTACTAGCTTTGCCATGAGTTACGATTGGTGGTCTCTTGTTAAAGTGCTTTCAGAACTTATGGTGATTTTTATTATCGCAGCCAAAATGCCGAAATTAGATTTTGCAGTCACATTTCCCGACTCGCGGGGGAAGTGTACCCTTTGAACTGTTTGAGTTATTGCTAAATGCATTTTGGATATATGTTACGAATTATTAGATCATCAAATCGTTCGCTCATGTCAATATACTCTCACATCTGGCCCCAATCAACGATCCGTTTCCTTCACAGCCTCTAGGCCATTCGGCCCCTCGCTTCCATGCACCCCATCTCGATCTCGACTCGCCCTCCTCAAATTTATCCTTCCTTCAGCCTTCTCCCTGAACCCCTCTCGCAATCCTTTACTCCTCGTGTCGAGTCCGCTATTCCTCCACTCACCAATGCCCTTTTCTCTCACAGCACGCATACGCTCTTCCTCGGCCTGGTCGTGGGCTACATGCGCAATTTTCTCATTAACAGATCCTCTTAAAGCTTCCCCTGCGCCGTGCAGTCCCTTTAATGTTGCTGTGAAGCCTTTTCTCTCGCCGACAGTCTTTTGCTGTGGAGATGTTCCGTCAGAAACACTAGTAGTTGTGCCCAGCGCAGGATTTGCGGGCGAAAAAGCTGATTTGTTGTCTATTACGGGTGCATTGGATGGGGACTGCTCAGTGACCGCGACTCCCGGTCGAGAGAAGTTTGGCGTTTTGGGACGGCCAGACGAACCAGCGGCCGTAATTGGGCTTACAGGGCTCAAAGGCTCATTTGGACTTCTGTTGCTAGCCGCGGAGCCACCATACCTAGTTCCAGCTGGCTGGGCTACATAGTAACCTTGATCATGACCGTTGAAATCTCCACGCTGATTCCTGGTGACTGAAGCTGGGACTTCGGTGTAGCTTTTGTTTTGATACACCGGGCTGACATTCAGCGGTGCCACGATATCGTCTCTCGATGGCCTTCTCTGCGATCGCTCCGGCATTATTGGCGACCTCGGATCCTCTGGCACAAGCGTGGGAATAGACTCTTGCTTATCAGTAGGCGATGTACGAAAATCAGATCTCGGCGGGATAGGTCTTCCACCAGTATTAATTGGTGAAAGAGGTGCGGCCGGCAATTCTGCCTCTAAGCGAGGGCTGCTAACACCAGAGCTCGTTTGAAAAACAGGATGTTCAGTTGGAGGAGCGTGTTGTGATTGTATTTCCCTATTTGGCTTTGGCGTAGGCTTGCGAGGGGACGACTGCATGAATGAATTTGGATTAGATGTACCAGGAGTCGGGGCAATCTGCTGGATCATAGGATTGGGTCGACCTTGAGTCTGGGGATTGGCTATCCAGTCTGGTTGGTCGTCTGCCCTGGTGTTATTACGTGGGTTAGGAGTAGTCTGGCTCGCAAGCTGGGGAATTGGCTGTGAAATGCCTGTCTTCGTCCCAGCATTCGCGGGTAAGTTCTTATCGACTCTTGTCTCAGAGACTTCCGGAGGCGGGTCTATCGTCGGGTTGTAGGGATGGCAATAAGTTTGAGTTGTGCCGTCAGGTGCTACAGTCGTCGTTGCTGTTGAAAATTCAGCTCGCGTCTTCATTCAGGGAGCGTCTCAGGAGCCGAGTCACATACTGGTAGTCGTGGTAGTCGTAGTTGTAATGGTTGTGCTGAAAGTTCTGATTTAGTCTCTCTATGGATCCCTTTAAACCCACGGTAAACTTACCCCGGTGGCTGGGAAGGTCGCGGGGCAGGAAGCTGGCTTGCTCTCGATTCTGTCGCAGAGACGTTACTCGAGGAGTAATAAGTCGAATCATGATAGCTATTGTTTTGCGAATTGTTCGTCTGCTGGGGCCGCGGCGTCTGCCCAGCTTCAGCCGGTGCGGCGTGACTCGATTGAGGATTCAGCAGATCCTGCTTCGTCTTGTCTTTGTGCTTGAAAAGTCCCATTCTATCTGATAAGCTCGTAGTATATAATAATGATAAGATGCGATTACACTGAGTCCAGAAATGTGATACTGGGTACTATTTGAGGGCGTGTGGCTGGTAAAGCTACCGAGTGATGTAATTGTGGCGTTTGATCATAAACAAGGAAGCTGGGGGACCTGCGAGCACCCCTGTAGAGCTCTCGCTTGTGTGAAAAGGGGCGGCGGTCCAGGTGGCGAGTTCATCGGTGACGTGGACTTGAATCATGGCTCGACTATGTTGATTTCCGCATTTATTAATGTGCAGCTAGAAGCAAAGTATGTGTTACCGAATTTCAATTCGCATTATCGGCCAGAATCCTTCCCTCCAGAACTGCCCCTGTTATTGAGTATCACAAGAAATATGGGTCGCTGCACTTAAGCGACTGCCTCCCCCTTGGGGCAAGTCAATAAACTCTCGTTACTTATGGCTTTGACACCGCAGCAAAGATCGACTAAGAAACAGAGATAGTAAGTGTTAAGCACATATTATCTTGTATTCTAGGGAATACAATGACCACTTGCCCGGCCCTTGTAAGATTTCATAGAGAGTATCTCTTCAATCGATGATTTATAAAAAAAGAAGACATCGTAATGCCCTGCATCTCAAAAATGCCTTAATCTTGTTTATCTGTCTTCGCACCATCCTGCTCTATTCTCTATCCCCTAAGAACTAATATTATATGAATGTTGCGAATTTTATTATCTTTGAGAACCAGGATTCGATATTGAAAAATCGAAGTGCCTCGTCTAGTCTAGGCTCGATTCTGTTTACTTCCTGGCGGTCCGCAATATTTTTTGATTGCTATCTCCGTAAGCCTCGATTTCTTCTAGAGTTAACAGGCCCAAGAGCCAACGTGCAGGCAATTTCATCCATCTGCCTGGGCATTTTTCTGCGCCCATTCCTACTTGCCCACCGGTAAACTTTTCTCATTCCGCTGTTCTAATTGCTGAAGTTGACTTTGATAATATTGAATCATCGCGGGTTGGGGGCTCTTTGGTTGGTGGAGGATATCAAAACATGACTGATACTGATTTAGATTTAGGAGGATATTCTCAAGAGCTAAGCGCCGAGATCCCGGACATTAAATCCGGCCTCCCCATATATACAATGCCTATTTTATCCACGTTTCATCTAGACTACGGACTTATAAGTGCAAATAATATGAAGAAAACCTATCTCGTTCTTTTTATTTATTGCATAGTCTCTCGCCTAGGTTTACAAATAGGCTACTTACCTAGGTAGAATAGCTGTAATCCTGGTTGTAAGCGAGACTGACTACATAAGAGGAATAGGGCCACCACTTTGAGCTTACGTAGCTCTTGCCGCTAGATTCCTACGTGGCAGTAAAATGAAAATCCCTGCTATTTCTTCAATGCTATACATCCAAGCACTAAGTATAAAATTCTCAAGTTCAATGGCTTTCCTGAGAACTGTCCCTGTCTCAACTCTTCTCGTTATCGAAGGCTCCTCAACAGAGCAAATCAGTTTCCTACGTTAAATTCTTTGATCGCGTAGCCCATGATACGCTTTATCCGCACGGGAAGCTTGGAAGCTTGGAAGCTTCCGCTTGCCTGGTGCTCACCGAATACGTTTTTTTTTACCACACGCTCTCCAAGCTATCCACTATTTTTCGCAGAGCTTTATCCTTCCGTATTCGACCTAGGAGAAATTCTTGCGGTGTCGCTTGTGAATTCGAATCACTTTGAGGAGCGCCTGCTGCTCGCGTGGAGAAATGAAGGTGGCTCTGACATAAAAGCTTCGGTCTTCTCATTTCCGACCTCATCGGTCGTTGGAAGTGCCGCGGCGTCTTTTTGCGTTTGGATCGAACCTCAATGACCGAATCGCCAACATCAACTCCGTGCTCACCTGCTCTATTTTTAAATGAGTTTGGGAAGATGTCAGATGGTAAGATGCCAGATGGTGGATTTATGTCCTTGGTCGTTCCGGAGCCGGTGCGTCTCTCGGCTCCAGCTGGCAGCGTACTGCCCATATGGGTGCGCATCACGAAGACGCCAAATTATGCCTCGAGTCTGCCAGGATCAGGTTCTACGGCGATACGCTTTCCGTCGCTCAAGAGCATTTTATGTACAGCTATACCCGCGCCTAGACTTGTGATAGGCCGGGTGCGCTGAGAGGGATGCATTTTGCAACCGATTTTCGGAAATCCCTCGTCGTCAGAGTTGTCGAGCTGATCATCGGATCTACTAGCAGATACCAACGACCAGGAATCTATTTTATGAGTCAGACATTGTAATGTTAGACGTCTTTTCAAGAACGTGGAGTGTCAACCTGTTAAGTACCCTTTATCAAAGGAGATGATTGTCGCAACATCCGATCACACCACGATAGGCGTGAATCTTATTCTTCAAGAAGAAGCTCTGGTACGCGGTTCTAGATATTCCCCTAATAGCTTGCTGTGAATGTTGCTTGGGTGTTTGAGCTCTACGTCAATACGTCAGCGTCGGACCTCGAAGTAAAAGCACAGCGGGTTCGAATGAAGCTGTGTGAGAACGGATGACATTATTCACCCCCGTATGATGTCGTGAGATGAAGCCTAGCTCCTATGTCATTTATTACGTGAGCCCAAAGTCGGCTAAGCGCTAGCTCCCGCTGTGTAGTTACCCACTGTTTTGAGTTAACATAAGCATCATGTTAATTCGGCTACTAAGTAGTTCCCACCAAGTCCTTAGAGGTCAGCAGAAGAACTAAGTTCAGGGGCTCGCTTGAAAGCAATTATGTAAGCAAACATCAAGTCTCGTTAAGAATTGGAAATGCGAAGTGGAAGCTTAAGAACGGTTGCATTTCTTCAATGAGCCCAGCAAGTATGTACTATAAAAGACACCGGCTGCTTGCCATCCCTGGCCAGTCATCGCTTTACTTGCACGGCTCCGGAAGCTTCTTGAGCGCTACCTGGACGAGTTTTCTCTCGCTCTCTGTGAGTGGGACATAGCGGAGAATACAGGCAGAGGACTAATTCGATGCGTTTCTGTCCTTATTTGGCGTGCCAGGCTTCACGTAACGAGGTGGATTCAGACAAGAAGGCGTTGGAGGCGGCCCTGGATCAACGTTTTTGTGTTTCTAGATGAAGTCGATGGCCTTGTTGATCTGGTATGATTTCCGGTGGCCCTCCCAGATCTACAGATAATCTGTCGTGCATAATACCGCTCGGCCAAAATGTGAATCCACACCTTAGGGCGCGTACTAGCATATTTAGCCTATTTTCTGCACAACATAATCATATTGAATTTGGGAGCCAGTTCGAGCCTAAGAGTACCAGCAGACGCTATGAAAATGGGGAACTTGTTGCGCCATGAGGAGCCTGAAGCTCTAAGGATCGGCGTATGTAATCAGCCCCTGAAGTGGCCAAGGAGTAATCCTATTTAAGGAGCTCAGATATATAGCTAGATGCGGTTTTAAAAGCTTCTGCTCACCACTAAGAGAAACCCCTTCAAGCACGGCAGAACTATAGTAAAACCATGAATACTCCATCTCGTCAATGACCCGCGTATAACTACCAGGAATATGCAGGGATACTAGAACCCAGTTCACATAAAAAAAACCAAAAAAAAACTCAAGAAACCGAAGCGATGGCTCTCATACAGGTATCTCATCTTTCCTGCATCTCCAGGGGTGCAGGAATCTTACTCAAATAGTTCACAGGAAAATCCCCCTCCCACAAAAACCATAGCCCTACAGGAGCTCCGGCGGCCCCAACCCATCCTCCCCCATCACCTCCTGACCCACCTCATACCTCCTCCCATACCTCGCCCTGTCTTCCCTGACCTCCCTCACGATATCTTGCACCTCGAATAGCCACTCGGGGTGGTTGACCGCGTAGGCGGCTCTGATGATCTGGTTCATCTGGTCGGTCAGCTCTCGGTATGTGAACGAGCGGCGACCCTTGAGCCAGGCGGCGTCGCTTAGGGAGATGAGTCGGAGGAGGGAGCGCTGCTCCCCCGGGAGGAAGGGGCGTCTGGGGGGGCGTGGCTGGGGCATGCGAGTCGCGGGACCGAGCTGAGGGGGTCAAGCGCGTTGCGTCTCTGCGAGTTTGCAGCTGGGGATTTGCGGATTGCAAGGTGCGGAGTCGTGAGGCTTCGCTTGGGCTTCTTGCAATTGGTTGTTTTCTGCGCCGAAAGAAGGGCTTTCGAGTCTCGCTACTTGTGTCCTGGGCCTCGAAGAACCCGGCTGGTAACTATGCAGAAGAGGGGAGCGCACTGATAATGTCATTGGGGGTATTTGTAATGAGAAGCTTCTAATGCTTTACCGGGATGGCTACTGGAGTCAAGGTGCTTCTGACAATCTCCGGATAAAGAGACCCGTGAATCACACGGTGTATCGAAAGTTGCGTGGATATATTCATACAACGCATGGTTATGGCAGGCGTGATAGAGTATCGATCAAGAATCTGAGAACTAGAGATGAAACTGTTGCTTTGAAGTCGATCTACAATTGGGGATATTCATGACCTTGGAAAGTGGTGTTGTTTTGATAGAGTGAATTTAGCGAGCCCCATTCTTTACCGAATGTCGAAAGAGGAAATGGCGCCAAACAACAAGTCATGAGCAAAGATTTTATCAGCTATTGTGGTGAACATTTCTCGTTATTAAAAGTTTTTCTCTTGTCTTGCTACCAAGTACTTTTCAGGGGCAGCGGAACGCTGTGGCGAGCTGTGAAGTTGAGTAGAAAGTCTAGAGTGCAGGAGCGTGGAAAGTACTGTTACTGCAGTGAAGAAGACGAGATATTCTCCCCTGATAGAGCAATTTCTACTACAATTCCCAGAAAGTAGCCTCAAGAATACCAGGAGGATATACTAATTTCCAGGCAGAGGACACAGGTCTTTCATTCAGGTCTGACCTTTCCAGTCCCGTGTACACACCAGCTGCGCTCAATAGACCCTCAGACCCAAACGCTAGCCAGAAAATTGGCCATATTTAAATCCTCGGAAAAAAATCACCACACCTCCTCCCCAAGCGCCTCCGCTACCCCAAGCAAAGCTGCACTAACTACCCCTCTTTCCCACTTGACAGCTTCAATCTTCTCCTTCAGCCTCTCCCACCTCTTCCCCTCCACAATCCCCAACACCATCCACTGCATACTGGCGCCACCCCCCTCGCCCCTCTTGAAACACTCTGCCTCCCTCAGCTGCGTCAGCACTGCGTCGAAATCCCTCGCAACCCTCTGTCCGATCTTCAAATCCAGAGCGAGGAGCTCTTCGCACGCAGCGCGCAGGAGAGAGAGGGAGTCGAAGATCCGCATCAGCACACACCCGCTCCTCAACCTCGCCGCCATAGCCCTCTTCTCCTCGTCCCCCAGGGCGCGGAATTCGCTCCACAGCTCCGTCAGCGAGGCGAGAGCGGGCTCAAAGGCCCTGCGGAAGGCCCTCTTCTTCTCTGCGTGCAAGCCACCCACGTCCTGCTCCAGCGTCTGGATCTGCACCCTCGCAAGCAGAGCGCGAGGCGGAGCCGGGAGGGTGGCGAGGAGCGACGACAGGTCTGAGAGCGTCTGCACTTGGGTCTGCGTGGCGAGGAACGAGTAAGCGCGGATGGAGTGCAGGAGTTTGTCCATGTGGATGCTGACTTCGGCTATCTCGCTGTCGAGCTCTTGTTTTCTGATTTGGTGTTCTTGAGAGGCCGCTGCATCTGTGTCGTCGTATTTTTGGGGGGTAGGTGGTTGAATTGTAAATAGAGGCGGTCGTCGTGTCACCGGAGCCGTTTTCGAGGGCGAGATGGTGATGTTAACTGGATGTCGCGGTGGCGTAGGCGGGTCATAGCGGTATGAATACTTCGATGTTGCAGAATCCCTCTCAGGACTGAAACATACCAAGATAGGGGGTGAGATTTGCGATTTTCTGATCCGGGACATCTCGGTTGGTGGGAATTGTGAGCGGGAAATGCAGTTGCCCATTTTCTTGAGTTTACCGGGATGCCCGGGAGAACGAAGGCCATGTTGTAGCGGCGGGGGAAGTTTAAAGAGGTATCGAGCGTGGGATGGAATGAAGATTGCTGGGGAGGTGGCGCGAGGAATGTGATATTGATGCCCCTACAGCACTCGCTAAACCCTGCCGAACGCCTCCATCTCATAATGGACCGGTACTAACAAATCCTGTACCGTACAAGTATCCCCGATTCTTGGTTCCAGACTCCAGATTTTTCTTTGCACCCAAAGAAAAAAATCTCATAAGAATTCCCTCTCGTTCCCCTTGACGATACCCTCAATGTCCATGACTACACTCTCCAAGCTCGCATAACACTCCTCCAACGCGCGTCCCCGAGCCTCCAAGAATCTTTGGAACCGAGCCATCGCAATACTATCACTCACACAACTAACCCACCTTGCCTCGCGCGCGCGTTCTAACACGCACTTGCACACCTGTTTGTCCAGGCTCCTCTGCAGATCGCCGTCCCTTCTCGTTTCTGCGATGAAATCCATCACCATCTCCCTGTCAACCACATATATGACGCCCTCCGCCGCGCGTCTGCTCGTGCAAGCTTCCGGGATCGACAGCACCGCCTCGCTGGAGCTCTCGTCCATCATCTTCCTCACGTTCGCCAGCGTCGCAATCGAGCGGCGCAGGAAAGCCGATTTGCGTAAGAATACCTGGTTGCAGTTTTCTTTAATTTTGGACAGTGTTTGTAGCATATTTTGCTGCTCTGCTTTGCGCATGCGTTTCTGCGATTGGACTTGGAGTTCCTTGCGGGTGAGGATGTGTAGCAGGTTTTGGGCGAGGTTCGAGACGAGGTGTTCTTGTTGTTGCAGACGCCTGGAAGAGCGGCGGAGGAGGGTCTGCATCCGTGTGAAATCGAGTGGAGGGAGAGCCAATTGGCCGCTGGCTACTGTTGTTGCCGGGGAGGGCGGGCTAGATGCACCGGCGACGGATTCGAGAGACGGACACGAGCTTATTGAGCTTACAGAGCTAAATTTCGAGTCGCGGGAAGAGACGATGGGTTTGCCTTTGCCTTTGTAGAATATGTCTCTGCTAGTGGAGGTTGGAAGGTAATCATTCGGCACTGGGATCGTTACGGTGCCGGTCTTTTGAGACGGCGGCCCTTGGTCTGGTCGTGGTGTGGCCGCGGCCTTCTTGCTTTTGAGTATGGTAGACTGCTTCAATCTCTTCGAGGGGTCCCTCGAACGGTTCACGAACGTGGCCCAAACATCCTCGCCGCGTCTCTCATTCATAGGCGACGATTCGGGCGACTTGACTGTCGACGGGGGGGAAGCAGTAAACAGTCGTCCAAGCATACGCTTGATCTTCGAAGGCGGTTCGGCAACTGGTGACACATCTTTCGACAGCGTCTGAGACCCCAACGACAAAGCCGAGAACCTCTTGTTCATCTTCTTGATACTGGCCAAACGGCCTGGCCCCTGGCCTCTGCCCTTGTTGTGTGGTGAAGATCGTGGGGTCGGGGAGTCTGGCGGGGTGGCTCGAAGTTTGTTGAGAACGGACGGTCTTGACGTGCCGTCTATGGAAATCGCCGGCTTAAATACCAGCATGTATTTACCTACAGTACTGCAAGAAATGTGATGAGTAGCTACGCAATCATGACAGAGGCGCGGCTACAGCCGTCGCACCAAGGAACAACAAAGTTCGCGATTCGAAGGATTGTGATCGGCTCGCCCGCGAGAATCGCCCGTATCCAGTTCCGGGACTCCAAATAGCCCCAAAAAGACGAAGAAAGAAGGACGAGTCAATCAAGCGAGTCGCAAACGCGGACGGCAGGAAATCGCCAATTGGAGATAGAAACATCAACGGACATACAAAACCCAACAAGGATGAAGACACGAAAAGTAGTGAGTAGGTATGGATAGAAGGACAGGAGCAGCGGTGCGGCGACAGAGATCTCTCTGCATTGATAAGAAAAGAATAGTCCCGCCAAGCCGGGCACCAAGGGGTCGCGTCTCAGGGTGGAGATCCGAGATCCTGAGACAAGTGCGGCTTGCGCGAGGACTTACTCGTACAACATCTGCCACTGCGCACTATATATAGTCCGGCTTGCCAGAACGGATGGACCGTAGACGACCAGTTCACGGTCCACAAGACCCTGAAGCCGCGTCGCAGGGTCCCGCATGTTGGATCGGCCCTGTGAGAGTCGCGAAGCTTTCCAACTGAATATACTGCCGAGTGCAGTCAATGGGCTGTGACAGGAGACAGGATCAAAGGAAACCGTGGTACCAGGAAAGAATCGGCTTTTGGATTGAACAACCAGAACCAGATCTATAAAGCAAATAGCCAATATCTGCCCGTCCTTGTGTAGAGCCATCCATCCCCCCAACCGCAGCCCATGTATAATCCAGCAAATCCTGCTCCCGCTGCCGTCCCTGATTCCCGTTACCTGGCCATGATCTCCTCTGATGCTCCGCGGCAACTCGCTCGTGATTGTTGATTCAGTCGTCATCCTCGTCGTCGACATCGGCTGCCGCTCCCTCAACCTCATCGGAGTCATCGTCCTTGGAGGCTTTACTCTTGGCAGACTTCGCGGGTGCCTCGCCGCCATTCTCTTCGGCCGTGGCGGGTGCTTTGGCCTTCGAGGCCTTCTGTGTAGGAGCTGACTCGGTCTTGCGCTTCTTGGTCGCAGGCTGTGCTTCTGTTCGAATATCAGTCATGTTTCGAGTCAAAACTGGCGCAACTGAGAGCGGGATTGGCGTAGCTATCATAGAACAATAAAAGGGGGGGGCTAGGATCACGCATGCCTTTAGCATCATCCTCGCCCTCAACCTCCTCCTCCTCTTCATCCTCTTCCTCCTCCTCCTCGCTTTCGTCGTCATCATTAGCAGCTCCCTCAGGCTCCGAGTCCTCGTACCTATCGTTGCGCGATCGTCAGTTTTGATTCTCTAGAAATGACATTGATCGCAAGTTCAGCTAGCTGGCATGCGCCTGTTTGTATGAGCCGCAGCCTCGTTTGCAACAAAGATGAAATCGAAGCTCTGGGATCCCTCGCAGACTCGCAGAGCTGGCGAGTTCGCAATTGACGCAGTCCTGCTGGAGAGATACGATGAGATATGGAAGGCAAGCGGACCAACGTACTCTTCCTCCTCTTCTCCCTCGCTATCACTCGGCAGCGCGACGAGCTCCTCATCATCTGCCTTTCTCTTTCTCGTAGACATGTTGATGGGATTGAGAGGTATCGATTGAAGTTGTCGGGGGGAGCTGATGGAAGAATCGTCCAGCTGGGTGGGGGAGAAGGGTGTGGTAAGGAGGAATAGGAACGGGTGAGGCGATGAGGGCGACGGGGGGAAGCTGACGACTGGCGGGCGCGCATCTGCTGTTACGGTTCTGTAGCTCAAAAGCTATCCAAGCGCTTGGACCTGAATTCTGCCATGGAA